>JAMKQA010027868.1:0-18608 GCA_024699735.1 Posidonia australis
AGGACGCGGGGAGGAGGAGGACGCAAGGAGGAGGAAGACTGCGGGGAAGAGGAGGACACGGGAGGGGAGGACGCGGGGAGGAGGAGGACGCAGGGGAGGAGGAGGACGTGGGGAGAAGGAGGACTGCGGGGACGCAGGGAGGAGGACTGCGGGGAGGGGGAGGATGCGGGGAGGGGAGGACTGCGGAGAGGATTTTCGTGAGGAGGAGAGGGATTGAGGGGAAATCTGGTGAAATTCCACAGGAAGAGGTGAGAATTGAGGTGTGGGTTAGGTTTTTATACTTTAGAATCCGACGGAATTTAATTTCCATTGGTTTTATTTCCAACAATATGCACAAACACCAATATTTCACTTGATCAATAGTAATTCACTTTCTGTCTAAATCAAATATCTTACTTTCTAGGTGTACAAAACCCCCTTGAAATCTAAAAATGAAGAATGTGTTGTCTGTAGATAACTTGTGGTTGGGACAAACACTGGCCAAACTCTTATCTGTATGAACTGCTCCTCATTTACACGAACCAATTATGGGAAGAAGAGAGCTTCCTTTTCAATTTAGGAAAGGTAGTTGTTGTCACCAGTGTCTTGCAAGTTGGCTGCCGTGGTATTGCATTCATACATAGAGCAATTTGTTTACCTCCAGCTCAGCTGAGAGAAAGTAGACGCTTTCCAATTCTGGATCTGAGCACAATAGTAGACGGATGGAGTAGTAGCAGTTGTATCGTCACCTATGGCCCTAAGCATTCATGTTGGGATGCGTGATGGACTTGACAAAGTATGGTAGTTCAATTTCCATGGACTCCTCTCTATTTTTCTTCTCTCCTCCATTTATGGGAGGAAAGGCAATAGAAACCATTTCGGTGATGCAAGTGGCAAACTAATGGTGGTTGCTGGAGACGAAGCAGCCAATTTGTGTATAATTTCAATGTATGACAATACTTTAGGTGTATCTAGATCATGCCATGGGCGATTGGATCTGAGGGTGTGCTACAAAGTATGGTCTTTCCTTCCAAGTGGAATCTAACGTACCATACATGGGCCGATTCACAAATTTGCTGCAATTACTGTTGATTAAGATTTCTGAAAATGGGCAGAAGCACTTGTAGTTGGATGTTACGGTGGAAATGGTCTGGAGCCAGGTCACGTCCGTCTGACTAATTAATATATCTGATAGTATGACACATTCCTAGCATATGATTGTTCGGTATACAGAAAGAGCGGAATGACATCGTGGCATTCCTTTATACCATTAGGAAAGATGCATACACAAGCTGTAAGGCACCAGGAAGATTTTTTTTTTTTTTGTGAAAAAACATCACATGACACAAGGACACCAATGAATTTCATTAAATACTAGCATTATACTAATCCAGAGGATTTCAAAGTTTGTATTAAGACTTGGGAACTGTTAATTCCCAATGTGAGTTGGGTTCTTGCTATAAAGCCCGACTGTCGACCCAAGTTGCAGTCTAGGTGGTCTATCCTCAACATTAATCAGGCCCATGCACCAAACTAAATGTTTGTTTTTTCTTCTCTATTCGATTATTAATGTAATATCTATGTAATGTCGTGGACTTATTATTATTTATGGTTGAAAAGGACAGTACGGATTCATTTTCTCTTTAGAATAGTATTGGTATCCATTTAAATTATCAATGTTTGTCAAATAAATAAGGCTTTATCCAAAGAAAGTAAGTGTATTAGATGATAATTATCTGAATGACAGTAACATTAATTATTTAAATATAAAACAGAACAATAGAAGATGCCAAAGAGAAGCACTTCATGAAACCTAGCTTCGAACAACACAAGGTTTTCACATATGATTCGCAATACAAACTTGATTAGTTCACGAAAAAAGCTGTCATAAATCCCATTCTAGTATGTGATTACCATTTTGAGAAAAAAGATAAAGATAAGGAATTATTGAAATATAGATATCTAATTCAAAATAAATTAACTATAAGTAGAGGAATTCATTTATATATAATCATAAGCTTAGTTTTTACCTTTTCCAATATGAGAATATCTTAACACTCCCCTCACTTGTGATCTTTGTTAGGTCTAATAAATGTCTCTCTTGGACATAAGTGGATGTATGTGAACTTTGATCCATTTAAGCCTCTTGTGGTTCTAATACCATTTTGAAATATAAACAATCAACTCAAAATTAAAATTAACTATGAGTAAAAGGGTCTATTTATATATAACCATAAGTTCAGTCCTCAATTTTCCTAATAGCAACATTATTCTAGAGTCAGGTGATATCTTAGAAATGAAAGGAACAAGTTAATCTGAAGGTTATTAAATAGTCATCAATGGTAGATGAACAAGATGAGTTGGAGTTAATGAGGTGAAAGATGAAATGATAAGAATGTTGTCAGGACTTGGGATCTAATAGTGGTGTATCAGCTGCGTATTCGTTAGGGAGCTCGATCATTAAGCGGTGCAAGAGTGGGTTGGCACGCCCAGTCTAGATCTGGTTCAAAGCTCTCCTTGCCGTCGAGGCCCCAGAACCTTGCAGATTGGCTGCCTGCCACATCACTACAAGTTTGAGCTCAATGGGCAGACCAATTGGAAGAAGTCTGAGCATGTGAGTAGTGTTTAGCCCATTGGGCAGCCCAGCTTGTCGGGAACATACATGGATAAGGTCCAAGCAAGTCCAATCCTATTTTGGACACCACGCAACACTAGGACTCTAATTTTGCAATTCCTAGAGTTATGGTGGATTCATGAGAAGTTTCTCCGTTTCTTGGAAATGTGATTCAACTCCAGTACGTTCCGTTTGAAATTTGGACATTTTGTGTCCAATTAGTTATGTAAAATTATGGTTAAACTAGAGCTTCGAGTTGAATAAAAGAGTATTCTAGGCGCACACGTGGCTACAACGTAGTTATTGTACAGGATGTTGATTCACCAGATTCTACACATGTTTTTTTTTTTTTTTGGTATCGGTCATTTGCATTAATTTAAAATCCCAAGGGAAAAAAAAAATCAAGGGAATCAATCGTCAAAAATAACACAGAACATGATACAACACAAAAAAGACGTTATGGCAATGTTTTTGCCCAATAAATACATGTCAACCCAGCTTTACTAGAAATTCAAGGTTTAAAGGAAGTCTACTGTCCCATACCAGAAGTAAGGGCAGGCTCTTGCATGTCTGCGATAGAGGTTTGAGGGTGAGAAGCCTCCAAAGAACCCCTAGAAGTGGCAAGGTTGGAGGCTTGGTTCGCAGACCATGCAGCGTTCATAGAAGATAATGAATTCAGCAAAGCATCCTTTTCAAACCCTGAAGCAAGAGTATCTAACCATTGATTCATTAGTCCAATAACATCCAATATAATAAGAAAATAAGGCTTAGAAGAGCTCGAAAAATTCTGTAATTTCTTTCTTTCCAAGTCAACCAGAAAATAACTTGAAGTAAAACTTACCAACCACGGTTATTTAAAGAAAATCTAAAAGCAGGTTTATGTACAAACAAGTCATACATGCTATAGTAACCAGGGTACAAATATGAAGACACGAAAAAATACCATATCTGACAAATATAATTGTAGTTCAGAAATAAGTGTGTATTAGATTCAATGTGGGAGTCACAAAAAATACAGTTTTGAGAGCCAGTCCAACTTCTTCTAGCCAAGTTTTCTTTAGTGAGGTTCTTGTTATGGAGTACCAACCAAGAGAAGAGTTTGACTTTCAGCGGAGCCCAGTTCTGTCAGATATGCTCAGAATATGTAAATCTAAGTCCACCATCGTTTAAGACATTGTAGCAGGACTTAACAGTAAAAATAGGAGTGGTGGTAGACGTCCAGGAGAGGATGTCCTCCTCCTCCCCCAAAGTGGTGGAGTGGATGATAGACGCTAGGGAATCAAATTAGGATTGCAGAATATGACAATCTCGCAGTTGAATTCTAGAGTGGTCAATCAACTTGCTAAAATCCTCCCCAAATAACTCCCATATAGTTTTGATGGAAGCTTTTTTCCTTTTATTAACAGAGTAGAGTTCGGGGAAAAGGTGTTTTAATTTGATCCCATTCCACAAATTATGTTCCCAAAATAACGTATCTTCCCCATTCCGTAAATGGTATATAGAAAAACAATTAAGAATATTAAAACAGCTTTTAAGACTGAACCACAGAGGGGAGCAATAGTTTGTGGAAGTGTTTAATAGAGCACCAGGCCATAGTGTATTGAGGTATCTGGCCTTAACTAATTCTTTCCATTTCACATGACAATTTCCTGAGAGTAATTGCCATAAAAGCTTAGTTTTGAGTGCTAAGTTAAAATTTCTGAGGTTAATTATCCCTCAGCCTTTATGCTGCTTAGGTCTACAAAGAGAAGCCCACTTGACTAAATACACCCCTTTTTGGGAAGTAGGGTCAGAATTGCACAGAAAGTTACTTCTAATCCTGTCTATATCTTTCTCTACCTGTCTAGGCATGTGCAGTACAAACAAGAAATAAGTGGGAATGGCTGATAATACTGAATTAATCAACGTCAGCCTTCCACTAATGGAAAGAAAATGTGCTTTCCAGTGAGACAGTTTTAAAGATATTTTCTCAATAACTAGAGTCCAATCTTTACATGTGGCTTTCCTATAATGTAGAGGCATACCCAGATATGTAATAGGTAGCTCAGTTGACATGCATTCTAGAGAGTTGAATGCATTGTCAAAACGAGTCTTGGCCTACCCCTATTCCAGTGAGGGATGACTTAAGGAAGTTGATTTTTAGGCTAGAACATGACTAGAAATAGCAAAGAATACGTTTAATATTGACAATATTCTCTGAGCCTTCAGCTAAAAACAGAATGGTATCATCAGCGTATTGAATATTTAACACATGGGGTCTCCCATGAGGAAATTGAATGCCTGCTATAAGATTATGATTCAGCGTTAACTTTAACATTCGATATAGGACATGTGTAGCTATGATAAAGAGCAAGGGGGAGAGAGGATCTCCCTGTATAAGCCCTTTTGCTACCCCAAAGAAACCATGAGATGATCCATTAAGTAATATGGAAAATTTAGCAGAATAAATACACATCTTGATTCAGAAGATCCATTTTTCCCCAAAACCTAACCCCTGCAGGGAGTCTAATAAGAATTCCCAATTGACATTGTCAAATGTCTTTTCAAAATCCAGCTTGAGGATGTAACGAGGTACTTTTAAGGATCTCATCAAATGGTGGATTTTCTCGACTACAAGGAAACAACCTCCAATTGAGCGACCAACAAGGAATGCACATTGAGAATTGTCAATTACTTGGTTAAGAATAGGAGAAAGCCTAAAGGCCAGGGTTTTGGTAAGTATCTTATAAATACTATTCACCAAACTGATAGGTTTGAAATCTGTGATCAGACTAGCTCCAGTCCGTTTGGAAATCAAGACAATAAATGTCTGATTGAAGGGAGAAAGAGTGTTAGGAGCACTTGATTCAAAGAAATGTTGAAAGATGTTTATTATGTCATGTTTTATAAGGTTCCAAAACTGCTAGTGGAAAAACATTGGGAACCCATCAGGCCCTGGACTTTTGTCACATAGTAGTTTGACAAGATTTGCCTTAATCTCTGCTTCCGAAAATGTAACTTCAAGGGATTTAGGGTTAGGAATCTTAATAGGAGCCAAGCGATTCCAATTGAGAGAGATTCTGGGACAGAGGTGGGAGTTAAATTGATTATAGAAATAAGTCTCTATTTCCTCCCTTATTGTCGAGGGAGAAGTAAGCTGAATAAAATTGACGGTAAGCGAGTGAATGTTGTTGATCCGTCTATGAGAATTAACTATACTATGAAAGAAGGAATAGTTGAAATCATCCTCTTTCAACCATTGAATTCTAGATTTCTATCTCCAGAATATCTCCTGTTATTTTAGAAGTTCAAAATGCTCTGTTCTCAATGCTTGCTTTTCTGTCTAAATCTCACCATTGAGAATAGAGTGCTCAGATAAACTATCGATATACTGTATATGTGTTTCAATGTAACTTAATCTATGGCCTCTGACCAATCTAATTGGACCAACCCAGCTTCTTAATCGTTGCTTTAGATGTTTCAACCTATAGATTCTACACATGTTGATGCGTGTATTCCCAAAACTACCATTAGTGGTTTATCCAAAATGTGTGTTGTGTTTTGTATATGGGTTATGAATAGAAGTTCATGTATCAATTTCTTCTATCTCTAACTTGGAAATTTCTATTTCAATGCTTTATCAATTTACAACACACTTTTTTTTTTGTAATCGGTAATATATTTTATAAATGAGATAAAAGTTTTTCAAAGTATTGCAGTATCAGTATTACACTACCAAAATAACAAAAAATTGCCACAATAAAGCTTAAAACTGTATCTCGAAACTCAGAAGTCTGATAGATAAATCAATTAACAAAGAGTTAATCAAATCGAAGGAAAAAAGAAAGAGAATATGTCAGTAACTGGTTAAGTGATGAAGATAACTATTCCGTTCATTATTAATTTAATTTTTTTAATGTGTTTTCTGACGTAGGATGAGAGGTAGTTTGAAATTTAAATTTAGCAGCAGTAGTCAGTAATCTTTGTGATAGTTTAAAATATTTATTTTAAATTTAGAATGTAGTTCTAGTTCTAGTTCTACGGGATATTAGTTATTATCCTATCATTAGACTTTCCTTGTATATATACCTAACACAAAGTTGTGGTGGAGGATATGTCTTATTGATCTGAAGTAAATCCTAGTTATTTGAGTATATACTCCTGCTCTTGGTGGATTCAAGGAACAGTCTTGTGGATTCAAGGTATCATTGGAGAGATCAACGGTGAGTAGACAATGGATCACTCAACATTTGGAACTTAACTTGGTAAGTGATTATACAGATTAATACGACTTTATTTCTTTCTCAAATATTACTTGAAATTTAAACACAAAAATATTTATTTCGAAAGTTCAATAATGAAGCAATTTAGATAGATTTGGGCCAGCTTAAAATAATGGAAGTTAGATAAAATGATTGTACGGTGGATGATGAAGATCTAAAACATAGCAGCTAAAAAACTCGACGGGTTGATGACATACAAACCCAACAAAGTTACCAAGTCAGCTTGCACAGAAATGGACCGGACCGAGGTTGCATCCAATTGTCGTAGCCGCTACTTGTGCCAAGACGGGCCCAATCAAATCTAAATGGGTAAGATCCGACCAACCATACCACGTGAGAAAACGGGCCCGCACCAGGTCCCATCTAAAAGCCCAGGGAAATATAGACGAGGAAGCGCGAGGAATGGGCGGCTGATCATGGATACGGAAAAACACCATAACATGCCTCTCCTCCCCATCCTGTCACCACTTCACGTGTAGCGGCAGCATCACCATTAGCTGTGCCCCTCCTGGGCGTCTGTCATGAATGATTAATTTCCTAATGTTTTTTTGTTCGTAAACGATAATATATTAATTGATCTGAAATATAATCACATCAAGTCTAAAAATTACAGTAAAGTATTGTTCATCAAAATACAGATTTAGTGGAACAAAAATATAGACTTCAAAGCCAACATCAAGTTAAAATAAAGTATTCAAAATGTATGAAATTGTAAAATTCGATTAACAAAATATTAATCATAAGATGTTATTTCATCTTTAACTATAAATCCAATGATAACATGCTTCCAATGATAATATGCTTCCAACCTCCAATTGTCTCTTCAACTTCACAACATCTTCCCAACAACTAAATGGAAGAAAATAGCAGTGGTGAGGCATGGAATTGGCAAACCAAAGAGACAGAGGATATTCTTCGTATTCGACATTACTATTTTGTGAGGCATCTATACATTTCACGTTACACTTACTATTGCTGAGCATATGAAACTCAATTGCTATAAAGATGGAATTTTTTAAAAGCGCCAGAAAAGGTGCAATCTTCGTTAAATTCAAGTACCAAGACATAATAACTAACATTCTGATACTTCCTTAGGAGCTTAGTCAACAACAGAGACTGTGATGTCTAAAGAGAGAAAATCGAAATTATTCTCCAAAACCAAATTAAATTATTTACATCAGCCTTCTTCCATCATGCTCTAAAAACAGAACCTTTTGTTACAAATAATAGCTTAAAATAAATATCAAGCCACCTCACTTTACAAATCTACCTCATTTCCTTATCTCTCTCTTGGAGAAGAAATGCTTAAGTTCAAAAAAAACAAAAAAAACAGAGAGAGAGAGGGGGGGGAGAGAGAGAGAGAAGACCCCTATGTACTCGGTATCTCCAGCACAGAGTGGGAGGGAAACTTCTGATCAGTTCCTCTCAGCCGTCCATCAACCGATCTCTTCCTCTCACCAGACGGAAGACGACTTCGCTTCGAATCCCCGCAGGAGCGGGAGCGAATCGTGCCACCCGCCCCGCACCCCGGCGTTGCACGCCGTCGACCTCGACCCCAAATGCCGGAGGATCTCCTCGAACGTGGACTCTTCGCACGGAATGGCGATCGGCCCGGCGTGGTCGAACCCGTACTCCTCCTCCGCCTGCACGAGAAGCTTCCGGAACAAGGGGTGGTTCAGGTATGCCGTCCTGACGACAAATCTCCTCGAACTCGTCCCCACGCACACCGCCAAGTGCCCCGCCGGCACGTCCGCCGGGATTTTCCCTGGCCCGCCACCGCCACCGCAGGCCCTGGCCCGCCACCGCCGGAGCATCTGGCGGAGCCTCACAATGTGGCGGATGGAGCTACATTTTCCTGAAGAACCCATAACGATTTTAAAATTCCTATCTGGTCCCTGCTGTCTTTTAAAACCTTCTGGGTGTGGTACTGTGGGAGGGAGGAAGGAGAACAAGAGAAGGGAGAGGGAGGGTGAGAGAACGAGAAGTGGATTCCTTTTATAGAGCTTTTGGATTCGGAAACGTCTCTGGAGTTCCAGGATAATTACGAGGCCGACCTGGGGCCGGTGGTGGAGAAAGGAAGGACGGTTTCTAATTGGTCGAGTACGAGTAGTGTGACCAACGCGTATGGACGAAAAGTGCAATTAGTTACGCCGTCCTTCACTCTCTGTTTTTATTTCTTTCTATTTCTTCGTGGTGAAAAAAAACGAACGGCGACAAGAGGTTGATAAAACTTTTGTGTGGTCATTTCGCCATCGATTCGTACGTTTACCATGACATGACCTTGGGTTAACTAGATCACGTAACAACTAGCGAATACGACCAGCAAGCTTTGTTCGAGTGATGGATGTGTCTCATCTTTTTTGTGTTCTCTCTCGGTTCATGCCCAGAGGTTCTCCCCTCTCTTTTTTTCCCGTCGTAGGAGCGGGGACCATTGGAGAAAGGAGATGATTTATCCCGTAGGGTGAGCATTTTGGAGTTCACCGGGAGGTCACCGGGAGTTCACCGGGAGCCCAGGTAACGTAGAAGATGGAGGAGTATGGGTCGTATGAGCACCGTGGACTGGCCACGGAATTAAGCCGTCGTTTAAACTCCGATAAAACAAAGAATAAAGAAAACAACATTTTCACTGCAGATCTGTAATCTGTTCTTATAAAACAAGTGGATTAATTATATTTTTACTAACCTTCCCGCTTCATCTATTATTGTATGACAACTGGATTTCTATTTTTAGTGACCCACGTCCTCTTTTATGTCAGTGCTTCATCTCGAAGTTTGTGAGTTTGAGGATAGATTAATTAATAGCTTGTTCCTTGTTCTCTGCCGTTGGAAAGTGAACCTCCACCAAATCCTAAGTCTCAAGTAGAAACTTTGGGTGAATAGACTGGTTTTGCATTGGCTTATCAGAAGCATATATAGATCCACATATCCAATCGTGTTGCATTATGTAGTAACATGTCACTCGAAATAATGGTGCATGGCACGTTGCGTGATTGACTTGCGAGTTGTGATGATATCGGATTACTTGAGAAAAGTTTCGGTGCTCTATTTTTAGATTATATATGGAGATCATGCTGTCCAAATCGTGGATAAATATATCCTCGACCAATCATTTTCCCGTATTCATGTTCTAGCTCTATTCATATCTGATATAGTCAACACAGGGTGTACCACGATTCTAGGAATTTTTTTTATTTTGTTAACGGTAATCATTTTATATATAGAGAAATAAAGTAGAAAGAGTGTATTATCAAATTAAAGATCCTAAGGTGGTATATAATAACCACCACAAAAATAAAATTATCTCAGATAGACTAACACCTATATCTCAATAAAAGTATCCAAAAAAAAATATAATTGTTCCAGAATATTGCATAACATTAGTTCTGAAGGGGGGACTAAGTCCAGTGGATTAATGTGTGGTATGGAAAAAGCAAGAGAATACTGTTCCATATCACGATCGTTTTCCATGGATTGCAAGGCACTGATATTGTCGTCCTTTTCAAATCCTGAAACTAAAAAGTTAAACCAAGAATGACAAAGGGAAGAGATAGTGTTAGTTACTCTGTTTGAAGAAGCACATTGTCCTCTAAAAATTCTATTGTTTCTTTCCCTCCAAATGGACCACAAAATGACTTGTATCAAGGTATGCCTACTCTTTGCTGAGAAACTGACTTTTAATGGAAGAATAGAAGAAAAGATATCAGTAAATGAAGTAATAGTAGGATACAAATGCGTCTGCAAGAAGGAATATCAAACTATTGTGGCAAAAGCGCAATTAATAAATAAATGTTCTATTGATTCCTAATAACCATTACAAAAAAATACATCTGTCAGAGCTTGTCCAGTCCTTTTTGCATAAATTAACTTTAGCAAGAACCTTATTAAAAATCACCAGTCATGTAAATAATCTGATCTTTAGAGGAATTAATAAATAAATGTTCTATTGATTCTAAGAATTATTTTGTATGGTATAAATACACCTATACTTTGTCTCCTGCACAATGTCACCTAAGGGTGTCACTATTTCGATGCAGTATATACTTGGGAAGTACTCATGGTATGCAACCATGTTGTTCGTTTTGCTCGAGTTTAATTATCTTGTTTAGACGCTAGGATTGTAAGTTGAGCCAAATGTGGTGGTATATGCAAATACGGTCATGATTGTATACACCTTATTTATTTATTTAATTTCTTTAAAATATTTTAATTGTATAGATTGTATTATCACAATACAAAGCACGTGCCATCAAATTTTCATTGCAATCTCAATTTCAATACCCTTTCATCTTAAGGTTCCAAGTTTTGTGAAATTTCAAAAAAAAATTATCAATTGAAATGACATGCATTATTCATCGGTAAATTTAACTCCAAACATTATATATCAAAATTAAAACATGTTGTTGAATATGAAGAGGAATAAATGTAATTTAGTTTGAATTTTGAAATATAAATTAAAATTACAAAATGGAGGTGTATACAAATATCTTGACTATATATGCATATACAACCTCTTTCCTCCTTGTAAATTATACAATGTAAATACATGGAATAAAATTAAAACTAAACTTGTAGAAACTGCGTATATATAGTTAATTACTTTGATGATAGTTATTTAAAATTAGTTGGTTTGTCTTCCTACATTGATATATAAGTACTCTCTTTTAATCTTATTGAATACTTCTCTATTACTTTTGAGGAATTGTTTGATATAGATTAGTTGGATAGTAGAGTTTAAGCACTTAAGATTTTCAATTAGTTTATATTTGTCGGAAAAAACCTCATCAACAGTACACCAGCGTCAAAAGAATAACAGGTCAATACTGTATAAACAGATTTCAAAACAAACAAAAAAACACACAGTATAGAGATAACCTCATTTCCTTTGTATAATGATTAAATTAAGGTCTGAAATATAAATGAACTAGTCCATGCTAAAGATGCGTTATTTGATCATGTGGATGGACAGGCCGATGACAAGATAAGCATGTCATTTACAGGGATGTAGAGAAAAGAAGCGGCTGTGTGTCTTCAGATCGAACCGCTGGTTAACCGACCACATGCTTGCGTACAAAGAACGAGGGGGCCGGTCACCCTGTGGCAAAAGGTGGTAGTGGTTTGCCACAAAAGATGCCTCTATCAAAATATACAAGCTTTGTTAAACCCTACAGATGTATATACTAATGCAGTGATCCGAGCCCCACCATGTGCAGGTGCCACACTATTTTATTAATCCATTATCATCCGAACCACCACAGACACCCAAACACCATGGAAGTCAGTGAGTTCATAAATCGCGCAATCGACACTATTTCATAACCCAATCCACACTATTTTATTGATCCATTCTCAACCGAACTACCACAGACACCCAAACACCATGGAAGTCACCCACATCCTTGATTTCTATAGGATATTTGGATTATTTTCCTATTCTATACCATGCGGTGACGACCTCTTCCCGGAATAAATTATTTATAGCAGAACATTTCACCGAAGACCAGCTCTGGTGGCAGGCTTTTTCACCTCCTTTAATTTTGTTCTAGATGAAGTACTTCTCCATGCATGCATGCTTTCCTGCGGAATCTGTTCCTTCATTTCTTCTGGTTGTCCATTCATGTGCACCCACGTACCCCTCAGAGAAACAAATTTAATTAATCCATACATGAAACATGCATGTGCTTGCGAGGAGAAGGAGAGGTGCATCCCTACAGCGCACGCTAGCTTGATAATTAATGGCGCTTTTCACGCTGCTGCTGATGTTCCTTGTGTTTTGGTGCTGCATGTAGTTTTGCGTATTATCTGCAACGCGGCAGAGCTGATGGAAAGAAAGAGCCGGACATGGACAACCTTCTGCGTCACAGCACCGTGAGTGTTCTGATGGCTCAGGTGATCATCATCAATTGATTCATATTGAATGGTGTGTTGAGGATTTACGAGCATTATGATAATTAAGCTGCATCGACGAATCTTGACGCCACTAAACAATCATGCCTCTGAACAGTCAACACGAACAGGTATGGAGTCAAAGAGTGCAAATGCGTTGTGGGCTCATGTCAGTCCAGAAACACTGCCGTTGGATTGCACCGTTGCTACAGCATCCAACGGCTGCAATTCGGGACTCGCGTGAGCCCAGACCGTGGCTGATGAAATGGCTTGGAGTCAATGTAGAAAACTAAACAATAATCTTTATAAAGGAGGAAGAGTGTAAGATGGTATGTTTGAATAAATCATAACGCTTGACTTTTGTTGCGGTACGATTCTGCAAGAGGAGAGGGATGGTCAGCGTGGACGATCTCTGGTGATCATTTCTTTACAATGCAAGTTGGTATTAGAGAAGTCCAGGGTTGAAACCCCGTCCGATAGAATTCATTGGCTTCATCAGGAGGTTTGTAGGTACAGAAATTATTGAATTAGGAGTACAAGTTCGGTGATCCTTGGGATACCCGATAACTGACAAGTGGGAAGGAGTCGGTGTTCGAGCCGATCTCGTAATCTCACGGCATATTTAGTTGTCAATTGAGATTAGTTGATAACCGATTGAAAACACACAAAAAAAACAGAGAAATGTCTATGACTATTGATTTCATATTAGTGGAAGATTCACATGTATGTATAATTTCTACACTGTATGGAAGGGAAAAAAATGGGTTACTCCCACACCATTTAAAACCATCTGCTGTAGTTGCTTCTTCTCTGAATTTATGGGGGGCTATCTGACTGATACAAACAGTGAGGTTCGTCAATTTTGGTAGAGGAAGCAGCTCCAATATATCTCTGATCATTACCACTTCTTAAGACAATGTGATCTAAATTGCTCGACAATTCATTTTAAGCTTTTTAATTTGCTCTCCAGCTATTAGCTATTTGATTGTTTGGCAATTGTCGCTTGGTCCACAGAAGATGTTAAATTGTTTCCCAACAAACTGGCACATCCCTTTCGTTGCCATCTGCTGCATGCTTAAGGTTAGGGAACCTCCGAAAGAAAGAAGTTAAGAGGCCTTGTTAGAGGATCATAAGGTATATGTCTGGAAATTAATTGGTTGATCACAAGATGTTAAACTTCTTGTCAAAAGATTCTTGCTGTTGCATTGCTTGTCGATAAATATTAATAGACACATATTTTGTCCTAAAGCTCCTAATTCCCATTTGTACCACGCATTTTAGATACCAAACGCAATGTCAGAGCATGCCGCAAGTATGGCTCTCAAGGTAGAAAATTGAGACACGACGAAGTTATGTGACTTATGTGCTACATAAGGGATTTCCTTAATGGTGGAAGAGCAACCTCCACGACATATTTGATCCCATTAGACTCGTTCATTTTTAAGATAAGGTCTGGGTCTAAAAACACCTAGACTCATGAATCTGATGTACATATAATATATTGTTTGTTAAATATAAGAAATATTGTAAATTTTTTACATTATATATATATTCTACATTTCTAACCCTCGTTCATCTCTCATTCCTCAAAAGAAACCTCCAAATCCTACTGCGCCGCCTCCATCAGACTATCTCTTCAATCCGTCCCCTATCCACAGATCGTCGCCTCCCTCCTTCTCCACCTCTCCCCTCCTCCCGCCACTACACCCTCCTCCCCCCTAGTGTAGGCTCCATCAGACTAGCAGTCCAACACGAATACCCATCGACGGAGTGCCTGACGGCGTCACAATCGCCTCTCCCTTTTGACTTCCAGGCTAACGACACTAGCCATTACACCCTCCTCCTCCACCTCCCTTGTCCAGGTTCCATCAGACCAACACGATTGCTGGTCGCCTGTGTGCTTGACGACGTCTCAGCCGCCTCTTCCTCGTTCAAGCTGACGACACTGCCATTGTGCCCTCCTCTTCCACCTCCCCCTCCTTCCTCCGCCTCCCTCCTCTCTCTACCACTGGTATGTTTTTTGTAAAGTTTTTGTTTGCTTATTTATGTTTATGCTTCAATAAATTTTTTCCTCTTATCAAACATTTAGTATTTATGTTTGCTATGTGATCATGTTCAGTTGAATATTAATTTTGTTTATTAAATGCGATTTTTCATTGAATAATTTGAATAAATGAATCTTAGTTGGATTTATTCTGGGTTTAAAGAATATAGTAAAAAAATTAGTAAATTTTTCATTAAATAATACTGATTCAGTTGAATCTCAGTTGAATATTATTTTTGTTTATTTTTGTAAAGTTTAATTATATTTAAGATTCAGTAAATTTTTTGTTTGCTAATTTTTCCTCTGATCAGACATTCAGTATTTATGTTTGCACTATGATCATGCTTAGTTGAATATTATTGTTGTTTATTAAATGTGAATTTTTCATTGAATAATTTGAATAATTGAATGTAAGTTAGATTTATTCTGGGTTTAGAGAATATAGTTAAAATCTCAATAAATTTTTCATTGAGTAATACTGATTCAATTGAATCTTACTAAATGTTTTATTTATTTCTGTAAAGTTTAATTATTTATTTATGTATTTTATTTTTGTGGTGTATGTTCATTGATAAATAATAATTGTATGCACATTAACAAAGTTGGTTTGTTGAAGTTGGATATGTTTATTTATGTATTGTTCAACAATCAATAAGCTCATGATATTGTTTATGTTATATATTTATTTATGGATGTATTTTGTTAATGATATATATTTGTTGATTGAGAATTGTTTAACATATTTATTTACAATGTTTTTAGTTTAATTAAAAAATTACTTTCTTAAACAAAAGTTGAAGCTTTAAAAGATCCGTCAAACCCGAAATCCAAACCCAGACCCAGACTCATTATCTTCATGAGTCTGGGCCTGGATCTGGATCCTGATTTTAGAATCCAGACCCAGACTTGGATCCAGATCCATAAAAAAGATAGGTCTAAATCTAAGTATAAGTATATTCGATCCGAACTTGATCCGTTGTCAAGCCAACTCACATGGTCTTCTCTACAATTCATGGAAGACCATGACACAAAGGAGTGAAGCCAACTGCCTTACTGTAGCACATGTTCCTTGTGCTATTTATTTGAGTCCAAGCTCGATATAGGAACGGCGCCAGTCTCTCGTATGCACAGAACTGAGAACCCGTGAATGGAACATGCATTGATCAGACACCAACTCAACTGGCTCTCTAGAATCACGAGTGTTTCTTTAATTTTTGTATTAAGAGAGATGGAAAAGGATGGAGAGAGATTGCAACAGAGACTCCCACATGGAGAGGTGTGGAACAAATTTGGACTACTAATTGGAATCAACTTATCCATGGCTTTCGGAAGCTAGGGAAAAAGAAAATCTGTCTTCGATTCAGTAGATTCTTCGCATACCGGTGTCGCCGCTCTATTGTGTACGTACGTCTTAAAAACTTTTTACTAATTACTTACACTTACTCTTCCCCTTGTGATTTAGAACCACTGTCCTCTTCGATGAGCCGAAATAAACAAGTTGAAGCTAAAAAAAAAAAAAAGGGAAAAGAAAGAAAGACTTGAAGCATCTAGCTTTTCTACCTAGATTTGTCGTGGTAGCTATAAATCTGTGCTTTACAACTGTAGTCATTTATTTACAAAAATCAATATATGGTGGGGTGCCTTGACATTAGGCTCTCCTTTCAGATCAATAATATAGGATACTACATAATTATTCTTGGCCCATATAAACATTTTTCCCTTATATGATGGCATGTAACAAAACAGCACAGCTTACTTTGGTAGGTAGAAGTTGGTAAGTAGAGCTTGCTAAATAGTATATATATAAGTAGATCCTGGCACACACGTATATATATATATATATAGTCAATTAGTGTACTACCAAATAGACCAATTACAGAATTTTGAGGCAAAACGCCCACAAGAATGTGAATATAAGAGTTTGAAAATTAAATCACAGCAGAGATAGGGGTAACTTCTAAGAAAAGAAATCCCAACAAAAATTTCAGGAGTAGGTCGTACAGATTAAGGGCAGCAGAGAACAGCCCAGCGAAAAACTCATTGAAGTCCACATTCATTCAGAAGTGTTCAGCATTTCTAACGCTAGCTAGAGGCCAACATTAGATCCAATTAACCATTCATTAGCGTGGTACTTGAAAACGGAATCATATATATATATATATATATTAACAAAAAAGGAAATAAAAAAAGAATCAAATGAGCAGGATGAATAGAAAAGGATTGACAGGTACAAATCATGATGAGAGGAACAGGAAAGATTCTTATCTAAACCGAACCATTAGTACGTACACTTGAGGCCACCGAACAAATCGCATGGGACCAGACCACACGAACAGAGCACGTTATCTCCTGGAGTTAGCGTTCTCGGCCACATGCTCGAAGCATCGCCTTCAGATTCTCCGCCAACCAACCTCCCACTCCAAACCACTAGAATTCGGAGCATATTGTTGAACCTTAATCATATAGGACTCTAATAAATATCATAACTAGAATATTTCTGGGTGCTCCACGGTGTTATCGAGATCGATGTTGAATTTTTGTTTGTGAGAACTTGTTCAACAGTTGATCTAATTCTTGTTCCAAGTCATTCTTCTCGTATCTATCACCAGAGGTGGAAATCGGATCGGACCGATCTTGGGCCGTTCGACCCAGTCTGGGGTCCAAAAAAATATTCCGCGGGTCTGGTCCTGCCAAGTCCGTCGTGGACTGTGGGTCGTGCCAGGTCCAAGATCCAGGCCCGCGAAAGTCCGTTTACTAGGTTAAAATTGGCCCATGAAATCAGTCTAGGCCGAGTCAGGTTGGATCGACCCGTCAGTTAAAATATAAAACAAATATGGGACGCACATACCTGACGCATCAGGCTGGCGCCCCATTCTGCAACGGCTATAAAGCCATTGCCCATTGCCAACGGCTAAATAATGTAGTCGTTTTCAACGGCTATATTTTTATTTTTATTTTTTTGTGTTAAAAACCCATCCATTTACCTTAAAATACCCTCCTACTACATTCATTTTTCTTCACAATTCAATCTTCTCTTCTCTTCTCAACTACAAGTCTACAACTTTCTCCCAACTTTCAAGTGAAGATTTCGCTGTTTGGCTTTGGATTCCGCTCCGTCTTCTACTCTTCAATCTCCACGCGACACCAGTTGAGCCAGCAACATCAAAATTTCTCTACTTGTAATCCCTTCAAATTCTTTACTTCTAATCCCTCTATTTTTGGGTTTTGATTTTTGTGGGTTAAGGGTTGTATTATTATATATTCATTTTTATATTAAAATGGAAAATATTGGTAATGTTGGTAGCCATGACTATATCCCTAGTATTGAGTCAGATCAGCCTCAGTGTACCACAACACATACTTCAAAGTCCACAGCCACTAAAAAACAGGGGGTGTAGGTCATATATTTAGACATTTACAAAAATATATATCCAAACAGAATAAAGATGACAACACAGATTTAAAACAATCGAAATTACAAATAAAATCTACTGGTATAATTAATTGAAAATATAATACAGAAGAAAGTAAGTAAGGAATAAGCAAATTTATAGTACAAGACGAACTACCATTTTCTTTTTCTGAAAATAAACATTTTGAATCATGTATGCAAAATTATTTAAATCTACAATTTAAAAGTTTTTCTAGAAATACAACAAGAAATATAATTTATAAGACATTTAAAAAAGATAAAAAAGATTTAATTGGAATATTTTTTAGTTTATTATATAAAATATCATTAACATGTGATGTTTGGACTGGTTCAAATAATTTTCCATATTTATGTTTAACTGCACATTGGATAGACATAGAATGGAATTTACAA
>JAMKQA010027869.1:0-17339 GCA_024699735.1 Posidonia australis
ACATATAATCCTTCCATCACTTTCCACAATACCCAGACCTTGATTATATGCAAATTCCACAAACTCTTGAACCCCATTCAAAAAACTCATACACACTTTTCCATCCACGACTCATGTATACATCCAATCACGATGACAAGACATTTCTCTCTACAAAAGAAATAAATGATAAGATGTCTATATGTCTATATTGAAAAAAAAAACATGAAGACACTTGAAGTAGAATGTGACTTAAGTATCACATTACAAAAAGATAATTTATGATAATAGAATAATGGAAAATGAGCAAGAAATTGAAATTGAGAAGAATAAGCTTTGTCAAATAAGATTGCTGCCTATATCTCTTCTTAATATTTTTTGTTTCTTGATTCAAACATAAAACTAATATGTTAAAAATAATTGATCATATTCTTTAAATTTTCTAATAGTAATTTTTTAGTAACTATCACATACACACATCTTTTTCCATGACATAAAATGTCTTAACTTATCATTGTATTCAATCATAACACTAAATGAAAACAACCTTGCAGTTCAACTAACCAGTTCCTCACAATGAAACCTCCCAGAATATGGCATTCAATTTGCAATGTAACTGTTTTCTAACTAGTCATTCAGTTTGCCCTTTGGCATGCCACAATGTCTTCCCCTAAGTCTAGAAGAATGAAAACTTTTAGGAAAGCTCTACAGCAGGTTATATAATTGTCACCTTGTCAATCAAAATAATGTTGAGCCAAGCATGAAGAGAAAATCATGCTCTGTTATATGGTTGATATCAATATATCACATAAATACAAATTTGTCAAAACATTCTATCTTAAAAGGATCCTCGACCACAGGACAAAAGTGGACGTACACAATGATTATGATCATGAACATAGTCAGCTACTTGAACACCATCCTCAAGCATTTACAAATAGTATCGAAATGGTATTTTAATTTTAATAATGTATTTAATCTAAAACTAACTGTCAAAACTTGGAACTAGTGTTTGAAGTGTGAAGACTATTAACCACATTTAACCATTTGGAAACATTGTAAAAAAAAAAAGGAGCAGAAGTTCATTTCACGGTTCCATGTTGTCTCAAAAGTGAACCACATGATATATGTATCGAGCACTATCTTTTTCTTGAACTTAAATAATCATCATCCACAATCCAAGCAAATCTTTGGCTTATTGAATGTCGATACAACAGCTTAAAGCTTTTTTTCCCTCCCTGTACACCTCATTGCTTTCCTTGCCATGACACAGTTGTAGGCATTGTTATTTGCTTAAACTCCACAGGAAAGCGCTCAATTTATCGTAGACACAAAACAGAACTGAAAGCTCATTCATCAAAACAGCAAGAATAATAAGAATTAATGTTTATAATTAAAAAAATGGCTCCAAGTACCAGACTGGCAGGATCACACCAGATCAAGAAATTAATTAATGGAACAGAGAATTCTTCTTCTTGATTATTAGACGGAATAGAGATAGAAACATTAGAACTGGTAAAAAGAGAAATATATTTACATGGGAAGATCAAATCAGACCATCCTTCTGTTGTTCATTAGTTAACTGGGCAGCTATCAACCTGCACTCCTTTGGCAGTGGGGCACTTGGCCAGAGGACAACCATCAAGGTTGCTCCCCCACCAATGAACAACAGTGAGGGGGCAAAATATTGCGAGAGGAGGAGGAGACGGAGGTGTACAATGACAAGGAGATAGAGGCACGGCGACGAGGAGGGTGGAGGCACGACAATGAGGAGGAGAGGCAGACGAGTGGATTTAGGGTAACAAAGAAAGGGGCAAAATGACCTGTGTCAGGGTATTTTATACCTGAATTAGCAAGGACTTTAACGAGGACATTTCCTCGCTATGCACTCGCTACATTATTGCCAGTGAGGTGCGCCTGATTAGTGCGCCATATTGGTCTGTTAGATTGGTGCACTAGTTAAGTGCGCCAATATTGCGAGGACATTGCGAGAAAAAATCCTCACAAAAAAATCGCTAATTATTGCAAGGTAATTTCCTCACAAAATCCCTGCTATTTGTCCTCGTTATATTATTGCGAGGACATTTCCTCGCTAAGTCCTCGCTCTTTGTCCTCGCAAAATCTAGTTTTTCCTGTAGTGTCTTTGAGCTTCAAGATCCATTGAGGTCGCCATCTCCTGAGTTTTTGCTTGACGGGCTTCTCATTAGGCTTCGACATCCAAACCGACCATGTTGTCATAGCTCTAGGCAAAGACATCTGTGTATTCTTTCAGAAATGCTAGGAAATCTACCCTGGCCTGTGGTGACAGCTTAGCACTGATGAGTACCTCCTTGACATCTTCTGTTGTATCGATGTTGACCCATTCAGTTTCTTCCTCGACATGCATATTTGGCCCCTCTGGGTCATTGTCGTGGGGCTAGAATTCGGGTGTCTCATTGTTTTCATCCATGTCATCATCCTCTTCCTCATAAGCGATAAGCTCTGATAGGATTTCTTCTTTGAAGGTTGGGTTAGTGACATCGAAGGAGAGGATGAGCTCTGATTTCTGCCGCTGATGGTTCTTCATATCGGTCACACTGACTTTGGTGTTCTTATATCTACACTGTGTGATCTCTTACTCTTTGATCGTGGAGTCTGCTTACTAGCCGGGTTGCTCTATTTCCTCGGTGCTAGATACTAAATTTTTATTTTTTAAGTTTTCTGATTTTTAAGATTGTTTTGATTTTTCTGCTTTTTTTGTATTTTTTGGGTTGTCTGATTTTTTTTTTTATGTAGTATATACAAGGGGTGCTGTTGATTGGCGGTTGTCCTGCTGCTGATTGATAGGAATGATACCGCCTGGCTTTCCTCCTGAGCTTAACTCATGGTCTTTTTTTTTACCCTTACCTTGCTTAAGGTGAGGCTTTGCTGGGTGTACCATCTAGAGCCCCCTCTCGACTCCAATGAGATTAACTCTAATGGTCTAGTGGGTTCTGGGTGTGACTCAGCTAGGACCATGATGGATGAGTGGTCCGACTACTGATGAAGGGTTGCTAGTTCTGATCTTGAGGCCTTAGCCTTTCCTTCTCTCAGCCTTTGATGCTCGACTGTGTCTTCGGCCCACATTGACAACTGTTCTTGAAACAAAAGCTCTAAATCGCTAACCTGATTAGTCAACTAAATTGGCCTGCTAATTGTCTCATCCTCTTTCGTGGCACAATCAGAATACTGGATGACACTCTGCTCTACCACTGGCTCATTTGGACTGTGGACCTCTATTGACTGGATCTGAGACTGTAGTAAGTGATGCTCGAGACTGACTGACTGCACTGATGGATCTGCTGGCGTGACTACTTGTAGGACTATTGCTGTAGGGCTCGTTGTTGGGGCAGTGGCTAATGATGTCAATATGGCTGCAGGTGATTGACGCTGTGGTTGCACAATCTGTTGTCGGCTCTTCTCTATAGTGGCCTGGCTCTGATTGGGATCAAGTATCCCTACACTGACAATATTAGTGAGATCCAAGGGAATAAAGATCTTCTTATGTCTCCTAGCATGTGAATATCCGTTTTTGTGCGGCTGCCACTCGTAGCCTAGTCCCTCAAACTCTCACCTTTCCTCTGCCTGGATGGGCTCGGAGGTTCCCTGGCTGCGTCACCCGAGTGGTGTTCCTTTCTTGTATCTTAATTTGCGACACACGTTTTTGATCATCCGAAGGGGTTTGTCACGAACGGTCAGGTAGCTGACACGCTTGAGAGCTGGAATGCAATTAACATGCTCGAAATAGTTGACTCGAAAGATGACATCAAATGGCTTGGAGTTGAAACGAATAGTCTGGAGTGAGACAGCAGAGACCGACTCGACCTTTTCTTTGTTAAGATCTTCCACCATGACAACAACTACGTCGTTGCCCCAGCGGAACTGGTAGGATGAATAGGTGTAGGTCAGGCGAGTAGGCAAATGGGCACCCCAGAGTGCATGGTTGATGGTGCAGTAGTACGCTCTACCCTTGCGATCAACCGTATCATGTGGACTGCTAACTCGGAACGACATGACTTAAACGATAAAGACAAGTAGGGAATTGCTCATCAACAGTATGGATCAGATCAGAGGGGTCCACTATGGATGTCGTAGACCTAGAAGCAGAAGGGAAATGGATTCCTACGGCCCTAGTGCTCGCTGAGTTGATATGTTGCACGCATGGGCTAGCTGACAATGTTGGGATATGCAAGTGGTGCTTGTGCCCGTGGGGGTGCTGGTGCTGGTGCAGTGTGTGCCTCCTGGGTGTCAATGACGATTACCTTATGGTCAATCAAGTCCTGAATGGCATTCCAAGAAGCCATGCAATTATCCATCGAATGACCTGCACAGCAATGGAAATTGCAGTGGAGGTTCGTGTTGTACCACACCGGAAGAGGATTCGACGGGGAATGAACCTCTGGAAGGTTCAAGAGTGACACCACCTTGGGGAAGACGGTACTCAGTGGCTCAACAAGTGGGGTGTACTGTCGTGTAGCACGTTGAGGCCATCTCTGCCCTAGGCTGGGTCCTTGCCGGACCGATACCATGGGATTCACTGGTTGGGCGGTGGTGATGATCTACGGCGTGTGCGGTGCCCTATGTGCAAGTGCATAGACTAATTGATTCAGGATTGGTTGGTTCACCACATTAACGGGCATGGTGGGTGACCCTACATATGCAACGACAGGCTTGGAAGGATCCCACCTCTTAGAGTAATTGGTGCCAGCGTCGTTATGAGTGCTGTTGCTCACATGGTGATCTAGAGAGGTGGCTTGTTTGGCAAAGGTGGCAAGAGCAGGAAAGCTGTAGCTGCGAAGAGAGCTCTCTACATGTGCACTTGCCTGAATCAGAGATGCAAAGGTAGTGATAGGCTAAATGCTCAATAGAGCCCCAACATTTGGTTATGCACTTCGAATGATAATTTCGATAGATTCCTCGTCGAAAGGTCTATCTCTTACTTGCGATGAACCGGCGCGCCAACGGCCGACATACTCCCCATATGGTTCTTGGGGTTTCTGTTTGGTAGCGACAAGGTCCTCCCTCTTAGGGACCAAGTCGAGATTGAAAGCATATTGATCCATGAACGCCTGTGAGAGGTCGTTCCAAGTCTTGATCGATCCCATGTCAAGTGACGTGAACCACTTGAGGGCTAGACCAGTGAGACATTTTTGGAAAAGGCAGATCAATAGTCTCTCGTCATCCTGGAGCTAAGCCAGGTTTCTGCAATATGCTCTATGGTGTCAAATGGGCCAACCCATATTGTTATACTTTTCAAAATCCAGGATTTGGAAATGTGGTGGGAGTGTCACCTATGGGAAATGGCAAAGGTCTCGGAATCTGTAGGGCTGGCGATCGCCTCTTTGCAGTTGTCGAAGTGCTCTCTCAAGATCCCCCACCCTGGTGTGGAGGGTATCTAGAGCTGCTACCGACGAGGGTGATGCAACAGGGGAAATGACTACATATGCTGTGTTGGTCGCACCAAAGTGCTCCTCTGGGTCCACCATCATGCCACCTGATGATGTGGCATGATGGCCAGCATATTCGTGCATGAGTGCTGGGTGTGGTTGTGGGAATGGAGGTGCCTGAACCTGATGATGTGTGAGAGGAGGATGAGCAAAAAGCTGTGTAGTAGTGGGTGCTGAATGTGAGAGTAGTAGCTACGATAGCGGTACGGTGCTAGGCTGCAGGCCCTATGGATGCTGTACTCCAGCCAACCCGAGGGACTAGCCACTAGATGCTGGAGTAAGATGTTGTGCAGTGAGGTGGTGTGTCTAAGGCAGTGGTGTCACCCCTAACGTAGGTGCAGTGAGGAGCTAGGGTGAAGGCTGAGGTGGTGGTGCAGAAAGTGATGCCTGGAACATCGGAGCAAGTTGCCAGGGAACCTCAGGAATGGTGGAGTCCATAGTTGCAGTGAGGGCCAATAGATATTCTACCTGTGCAGTAGGAGATCCCACAGGACAGTGAGGGGTGGCACAGTTAAAGGTTCAGATGTCAAAGATGAGACAGATACAGATTGCTCTGGAGGCAAGGAACCAGCAAGGGATGTCGCCGTAATGGGTTGAGTGCTAAAAGAGAAAGGGCCCTAAGGGAGCGAAGCCGTCAGTGATACATCTAGAACCTGAGCAAGGGTCACTGAGATAGACTCAGTGCCTGGCTTTGGATCGGCCAAGGTCTGTGGATGTCCTATGGTGTAGGAGACAGAACCTCCATGATGCACGAAGGGGACAGAGTGAACAGCTGAAGTCATAGTGAGGGTAGGAGGAACCGAAAAGGGAATGCCCTTCTAAGCAACAGTGGCAGAGAAAGGCTCACTGGTGCACTGGGCCATGGCTGACCGAGAACAGGTGTGAATGGGACTACGATGGCAAATGAGGGGATGAATCCTAGGACGAGCTATCGTCAAAGTGACGAATAACCCAAGAAAAGATGATCAACAACGTCGCAAATAGGTGAATCAAGGCAGGAACGCTCGAACACTGGCTAAGGAACTCATGCTCTATCAAAGAAAAAAGAAAACTACCGGTGTTAAAACCAGCAACAAGATGTAGTTATTAAAGTGGCGTGAATGGCATTCATGCACATGGATGCGTCTATTATGCTCTCTCTTACCAGTCTAGTGTGTCCTACTAGGCTGTCTACTCTAGGATCACACATGGGTAAATGGGTTTCCGACTCAGGCTAAAATGAAAGGTCCCCGCTCTAAATCCTGGCACAAGCGCAGGCAGTGAACGAGTGGTGCGTTGGTGGCCTCATCTCCTGCAATAGCATGGAGCTGTACCCTCTACTAACACCAACACGGCCCTGGACAAGGGGAGACAAACTAGCAACATGCCCTACGCCAAAGCTATAGAACGGGCTACTAGAATTGTCCTTTGCAAACTATAGGTGGACTTAGAGGAGAAGATGCATGCCCTATATGATCAATCATGCAATAAGCTTTTGTATCTTTTACTTGCATTTTATTAACCAGAGGGGAAAAGAGTTCGAATTGGTCTCTAGTTTTTCCTTATTAATTGTTTCTCTGAGTTTGTGTGTTTAATTTTTAACCAGAAAGGGGAAAACACACAAGTAAGGCAAACAAGCAAGCATACAACAAGCAAAAGGCATGATCATGGCATGTGCGAGTGTCGTGGCATCATGATTGTGAAAAGAAACCATCCATCAAATCAAAAGGCAGGATATATGGCATGTGAGTGCAATGACTGAGCAAATGTGTAAAAGAAAGTGTGAAAGGCATGCTAAGTAAGAAAACAAGCACAAGCAAGGCAAACAAGCAAACATGAGAAGCTAAAGCCACAAAAATAACGATCAAGCAAGCGAAAAAAGACTAACCCAAAAGTCGTAACATGGTACTCCCCAATGGACTCGCACCAAGGGGAGAAGGCCACAGCCATGCCAGGATGGCGAAGGCATAAGATAAGACAAGACAAAAAAAATTGGAGTCGCCACCTAGTCTTTTAAGGGAAGGACGAGGAAAACCACAAATAAACCACAAAAAAGGAAGAATGCATATGATGTAAATGAAAACACCAAATGTCTACAAACCAGAGAATGAGTAAGGATTCTTGTTACACACGGGGAAGGTCTTTCTAGTCCGATACGCTTGCTAGTGGTTGAATGAATGCTTGCTAAGCCTAGATTGTGCTCTAATCATGCTAATATGGGTGCTTAGTCTTAACTAGATGGATGTGCAAGACGTATGCAAAAATTGTAAAGAAACCTACACGAAATGACGGAATAACGAAACATGAAACGACAAAGAAAATCATATGAAATGACGATGTTTTTGGCGGGAATGACTTAGAAAATCATACTGACCTCGAGAGAATAAAAAATACGATCGACTCAAATCATCAGAATCATAGAAAACATCACGAAAATCAAAATGGAAAAGTTACACAGAAGTCTATGTAAAATGACCAAATGGTGACATATGAAGAAAATCACATGAAATGACGATGTTTCTAGAAAGAATGTTCTGGAAAACCATAACGATATCAAGAGAATCAAAAATAGGATCAACCCAAATCGTTGGAATTGGGAAAAATGTCATAAAAATAGCAAGGGGAAAATAAACCGTAATTGGGCCAATGTGGGCCTTTAGGTCAACTAATGTATGCCCTTGGGCAATGAAATCCAAATCAAATCAAAAAAATCCAAAATGTAGAATAAAGGGAATCAAATAAAATGTCAAGCGAAAGAATTCAAAAATGGATTGGAGAAAAATCCATGGAAAATCACATGGGATGTAGGCTTACTCAAAATAGATGAAATGATATGTAAGTGTAATGAAAACTATGCAAAAATGCATGAAAGTGTACCTAAATATGTAAAGCGTGCTGAGGGATGATTTAGACATGACTTAGTGCAAAAACTAACATGTGTGTGCATGAATTGATGACACGAGGGCAATTTAGTAACTTCACGAGGCTAAACGTAATAAATGTGTACATATGCATGATGCATGGTCAATATATGAAAAATGTATGCAAAATTTCAGGAAAATGTTATTCACAAGAAAACATGAAAGGGACAAGGTTTTAAATACAAGAAAATGATGTAAACATGTCAAAGGGCAAGATTAGGGACTAAAGTGCAAAATTCGTGAAAAAAGGGAAATCCGAATTAAGTATTTTCATTGACTTTTATCATAATGTTTAGATGTTGGATTAAATGAAAATGTGGCATTGTGGTGTGAGATGTGTGAAAATTGCATTTTAGTAATTTCCTGAGAATTCAGGATCTAATGTGCAAAATTCACACATAATGTGCAATTGAGACTAAAATGTGAAATCAAAGATCATGTTACAATGCAAGCATTATTTTTAAATGAAAACATTATTCAAGTTCAAAATTATAAATGCACATGTGATCAAAAAGTGAGAAATGCCAAAAATTTGTATTAAAACAATTAAAACCCTAATTAATGAATTTAAAACTAGACTAAGGGCTAGATGCAAATTTCCTGCACACAATACCTATATTCTATGAATTTGGGGGTTTACATGCAAAATTCCAGGGGTTAAATGTGATGAAAAAATAGGTTTTTATGATGTTCAATGTGATTATAAAGTCTTTTAGGGTTTAGAATGCAAGTTTTACAATGAAGATTCATTTTAAAAAGTGTTGGGGCTCAATGCAAATTTTAGGACTTAATTGCAAGGAAAAAATATGATGGCTGGGGCTTAAGTGTGAAAAAGCAAACATTTACAAGACTCAAAATGGAATTAAAATTAAATAGGGTAAAACATGCAATATTTACAGTGAAACAAAAGAAATGCAATTTCAATTGAAAATACAGGGGCCAAAGAGCAAAAACCTAGGATCTAATTGCAATGTTTTAAAAACTATGGAAATTTAAATAAAAAGCCCTAAAATCAATCAGCCACCGCTAGCAATGACGACTTGGATGGTTCATCTGAGCTCTCCCAACGGCTGATCGGCGATCTGAAGGGTTGAGAAGCTGGAGGAGGAGACGGGGGAGATCCAATGGCACCGATCAGGCTCACGACGACCAGAACGTGCCATCGATGCCCCCTTGTCTACGTTCTTCTCCTGTGATGGATCCCCCCTGTCGACCTTCTTCACCTCCGATTGGGCTACAACGTCAGCATTTCCAAAGGCGGTGGCTCGACGCAGCAAATATTGGAGAAGCTCTAGGGTGTCTCGACGGGTACTCTGGAGACATCGTCGAGGGTCAGGAACGCTTGGGTGGCTCCACCCATCTCCTGTGCCAGCAGTGGTCGTGGCAGAGGCTGGGGCGATGCTCTGGTGGCAACAGACTTGGCGTGGCGGTATGGGGAGGTCCATGGCGGTGTTGCGAAGCTCACTGACGCAATGGTCAAGAGCTGGCTTGACCGGAGGGCTTCAGAGGATTCTATAGCGAGTACCAGTGGTCGGCGGAGCTGCGGTGGCGTTCTTAGGCACAAGAGGCTAGATGATCCCCTCCTGAGTGATGGGGACTCAGGGAGGAGGAGGATGAAGAAGGAGAGGCTCCTAGAGCCTCCTCCCGATCCAAGAGGCCAAGGGCCTCGCCAGTGTTGATGAACCCACCACCGGAGATGGAGACGACGGTGTGCAGGAGTCGTATCTCCATCGAGATTCGATCTAGGGGGCTTTAATGGGCTTGACGGAACTAAAAAACGATGATTCAAAGTTAAAAAGAAAGGGGAGGATAACCTGGATGGATGTTCTATCCACTTCGGCGAGGTTGGTCGACGTCCTCTAGTGGAGACACTCTGGTGGTGGAGGTTCGAGCGGTCTCCCGGGCTACAAAAGGATTCAAGGAGTTGCTCTGGAGGTCGTCGATTATTACGTTCTCTTTGGGGTTCAAGTGGGGATCCTCTCGTTGGGTGTTCAGGCCGTCCCTCTTTCAGTAGGCGATGAGGCATTTTTAAACATTGGTGAGGCATTTTTAAATCGTCGGAGATCACGAGGTGCTGCCGGAGATCGGGAGATGCTACTGAAGATGACTTCTGAGATTGTGGGCTGTCGGTGGTGAAAGAGGGTTGATCGGAATTATTTTTTTGGCTTCCAAAGGTTTCTAGTTGATAGATGTGAATAGGTGTATGGGCTGAATTAGGCTTGCGAAAGTGGGCTTTTGATTTTAGGGTTTTTAGGTTTAAAATTTTCAAGGTTTTGTGATTAGGGTTTAGGGATTTTTGCATTTAGTTTTAGGGTTTTTATGGTTTTAACTAAGGTTTTGATTTTTATTGTTTTAAGTTTAATCAAGTGGTTTTAATTAGGATTTTTGGGTTTATTATCTTTTTTTAGGGTTTTTGTGATTAAGATTTAGGGATTTTAGGGTTTTATTTAACTTAGGTTTTATTGTGATTTTAATTAAGTTTTTTTGTGATTTTAATTTAGGTTTTGGGTTTTAGTATTAAGTTAGATTAAGTGATTTAATTAGGGCTCTTGGATTTTTATTAGGGTTTTGAGTTTTATTATTTGGTTTGATTAGGGTTTTTTTTGGATTTTATTATTTTAGGGTTTTTATGATTTTAATTTAGATTTAAGGTTTAATTGTTTCATGCTTAATTTGGTGATTTAATTAGGACTTTTGGATTTCAGTTAGGGTTTTGGGTTTTATTATTTTAGGGTTTTTCTGAATTTAAATGGATTAAAGTTTTGTGTTTGAGTTTTAATTTAGATTTATTTAGTTTTTACTTGATTTAATTAGGGGTTTAATTTAAATTTTGATTTAATTGGTTTTATTTGGGATTTAATTTAGATTTAGATTTAATTGTTTTTTGCTTGATTTTTGTTTGGATTTGGGTTTCTTTTTAATCAGATTTAATTCTTTAATAGATTTAATTATTTAATGGATTTCATTGAGTTTTACTTGATTAGGGTTTTAATTAGGTTTTCACTTAATTAATTTGGATTTCAAATGGTTTAAATGGATTTTACTTGATTTTTTTATTAGGGTTTTCACTTGATTAATTTGAATTTTAAATGGTTTAAATAGATTTTATTTGATTTTGGTTTTAATTAGGGTTTTTACTTGATTAATTTGGATTTTAAATGGTTTAAATATATTTTATTTGATTTTGGTTTTAATTAGGGTTTTTACTTAATTAATTTTGGTGTTTTGATGATTTAAGTGAGTTTTGTTTGGTTTTGATTTTTAATTATGGATTTTTGCTTTGATTAGCTTGGTCTTAGTCAAAATGGGCTTGTGTGGGCTTTAGTGGGTTTAGGTTGAGCTAGGGTTTAGGTGATGTTAGGGTTTTGGTGGAGTTAGGGTTTTGGTGGAGTTACCAAAGCATCTTTCTAGAGGAGCCTGCTGCCACGTAACTGCAAAATAAAGGTGTCTACAACTGGGTCCTGGCACGCTTGGCAAAGTCCTCTTCCCTGCATCTAATCACCTTCCATCATTGTATTCTACATTCCATAGTTGTAATCCTCGTCCCGGTAATTGCTCATTCTGTTCCTGTGTAATCACACCATGCTATTGCAACACGCATCCCTACATTCATACTGCATATGTACTCAACATCCATATATTTTGCTTCTTGTGTAGGCATGCATACGCATACACTATCTGCATATTGGCCCGATGATGAAAATCGAAAAAGCTTAGCCTACCTTGGGAAGGGTTCTCACCTCCCGAGGGGTTCTATCTGGATCGTTTTGCAAGTGAGGGAGCCACCCCCCATCAAGAGCAGGACGAATCTTTCAAACTCTCTAAGGACCCACACCTCCAAGAGGGAGATAAAATGATAGAGTGTGAGCGAGAGTGAGCAACAAAAATCATAATACATAGAGGGCACAAAAGAAATGAGAAGACAGAAGCCAACCCTAAAGAAAGGTGTGTGGGCCAACTCTACCCCTACTGTACCCCGGGGAGGAGTCGAAGCATGCGCCTGAGCCACCCACGCCATCGAAGGACTAGCCCCCCTTCATAGTAAAAGCCTCCCACCTTGGCGCCCATTACCCCTGATAGGAGTAGAGTAAATCCACAAACCTATGAGGGAGTAAACAAAGCAAGATATTTTAAAAAAAAAGTAGGTGTGGGACCCAGAGAGTTTGATGTGGAGTCCTAATCTCGTCACCACTCAAATATCCTTCATTCCCACATCCACAACCCAACATGACCACCCCATTACCAAGAGTGCCACCGGTCAGCTAGGGATCCAGATAGAGTCCATCAGACAGCAAGATTCCCCGTTTCCGTTTGGAAGGGCACTAAAGTTGTCCTAATGCTGAGGGCCCAGCATGACTAAGTAAGCACAATCCATGCATCTACATCTACATTACTTCCTCCATCATTGCTATCACAAGATAGGACTTTCCCTAGTCGCCAACCAGGGGCATGTCAGCTGTCCTCATGGTCAACTTCAGTGATTGACCTCCAGCCAAGGGCATGTCAGCTGCCTTCATGGTTGACTGCAGCAGTTCGTCTCCATCCAGGGGCATGTCAGCTGCCTTCATGGTTGACTTCAACAGAGCATCAATAGCCAGGGGCATGTTAGCTGCCCTTGTGGCCACCTTCAATCAGCCACATCCCATCCAGGGACACATCGACAATCTCTAATCAGGCTTCACCAGGCAAATGGCCACAGCTAGGGGTGTGTCAGCTACATTTTGGCAGATGGACGTTTGGCCGGGTGTTTCAAGTCAAGAGATCGGTACACGTCAGTGTGTAACCCCACACCGAAAGTTAGTAGGAGAAATGGATATAGGTAGATCATCGAGTATAGAAGTACTCCAGTCTAGGACTTTGGGGATTAGGGAACTTCAACATTTTCCCCCTATAGACACCCCGATTTTGAGGCAGCTCGTAGACAAACTATCCAGAAGATTGTTGCTTCAAACACGACAGGCCTACCCACATCTGAACCCTATCTGACATTTTGATTAGCCCGAGATTATAACACAAAACCACGAATGCAAGCCCATGGTCTAGTTGATAATCCAGGCAGCCAAGTGGAAAATCTAAACCCATATTTGGCGCATCATTTAGGCACCCTAACTGGGAGCACTATGTGGGAGCACCAATATGGCGCACTAACTAGGCGCACTATGTGGGCGCACCATTATGGCTCACCTATATGGCGCACCATGCTGACACACAACCCTGTTTCAAGGTGTTGGCTGTTGGCTGTTCATTTTCTCCACTTGTAACCTCCATGTACAAATGGACGCTTTGGCCCTCACCTAGTTTGATATTCTCCTAGAAACCTACGTAGGTCTCTTGGTTTTCACGTCTCTTGGCATCCCAAGACTTTACATTTCCATTTCCTTTAGAAGCTCCCCATGGACTCCACCTTGGGCTCTCTTGGTTACATTGGCATCCTACAGGAAATCATTCCCTAAACACCTGCTGTATCCCTGAGCAACCTCTGAAACCCCCAGCTACGTCCAAAGCAACAGGAGGAGGGTTACCTCGAGCCACCGATGGAGAAAACACCACAGGTATTTTCCATTCCTACTTTCGTCTGATCATTTTATGCTACTTCAAATGAGGTTTACACAATGAACCTAGCTATGGTTTGATGTATCTATGGCTTGTTTGATCATTTGCACTGTTTGTTTATTTTTCGATGGTGGATCATGGTTCCTATAAGGCTATTGGCCACTGAATACGAGTTGTGGTACACCCCTTGCATGCCATGTCATTCTCCCACACTCCCTCAATCATTTTGGATACCCCCATGCACCTTAAGAACCACCATGGGCTGTTACAGCCCTAGGGAACCCATAAGTGCGCATGGATAGGGGGAGAGTGAGAGGAGTGTTTTGGTCTTGGTTGGTCATTGTGATTGTGTTCCCTGGAATCTTGGTTAGTCCCCTGAATAGCCATAAGTATAGTTGGTCGCATGCATTCTGCCCAAGCTCTGGAATCAGATCGCTATTTGTAATAGAGTACCTAGAGTGCACCATCTAGGAGCACTAGACTGGCGCACCACCTAGGAGCATTAGGTTGGCACACCATCTTGGCGCACCAGGCTGGTGCATCAATGCAGTTGCAGGATGCAAACAATAGGTTTTGCATCATGGTTTGCATGGTCTCCTAGTTGTCACGGGGTCTGATTTTTCTGGTGTTTGTTCTTGGATGTACCATGATCATGCTTGCATAGTTTCACCATCTAATAACTCTAGTTGCACTAGTTTTGCATCTTGTAGAGTAGTGATGCTTACTACTTGGGTCTTGTGAATCGGTTGCCTTTTGGGCTATTGTCGATTAAAATCTATTGCACCAGTGCATGATTTAGACCTTGGGTAGCGTAGTTGAATTGTAGGACATGACCCATTCCCCACTTCGCCTGCATTTGGTTTTAGGTACAACACTAGGCACAACATGCATGTAACATGGCATTGCATACTGTAACCATGCTGACGGGCGTGGCCACAAATAGGTGATAAGTGTGCCCAAAAACGGCAAAGGCACGGCAAAAAGAAAAGGGGAAAAAAATGCAAAAATGCAGGAGTCGCCACCTAGTCTATTATGGAAGACGAGGAAAACCATAAAACACATGAAAAATCATGCAAACAATAAAAAGGGGCTGCGTAAACCAGAAATGTGGGTAAGGATCCCTATTACGTACGAGGAAGGTGTTAGGCACCCGTGCACGCCTGACGAATCGGTCTTCTAATGATTTCTTTTTTGCAAATGAAATGTCGACTTTTCAGCCGTTTGCTGTACGCCCGAGGGCGACATGCCATGCCATGCAAATGCTTGTGGTGTCTAAAGTATAGGTGCATGATGTGTAGGGGTGTGTCCTAAGGCTCAGAAATATCGCTCGTGTGCCAGGCCAAGAGTTGATGCAAGAATATTGCATAATAAGATCAAAGATCTAAAATCTTGAGCAATTTATCATACTTACTTTCTATATGCCTAAATGCAAGCTAAGATGCAGAAAAGCTGCTGAAAACAGAGATGTGCATTCCTAATGCATCAAGGAAGAAAATCTGATGAAAACCCAGAAGCAAATCGGGTTGAGACGGCAAGCAAGGCATTTGAAAAACATGCTGTGTGCTACTGAAAATAGGCTACTGCGCCTATTTGGTGCGCCAGACTGGTGCGTCAGTCTGGAGCACCGCCTAAGTGCGTCTAGGTGGGCCAGTAATGTATGCAGAGGCAAAAACAGAAAAGCCAAGCAAAGCAAAACATCAGAGGGTGTACTCTGGAAAAGCATGCAACAGAAATCATTCTGGAGAAACTTGGAAAACAAGCTTTAAAAGATTTAAAAATGCAAATGCAATGCAATGATCTTGAGCTCAAGGGCCTGAAGCCTCACACAAGATCTCATCTATCCGAACTAGATGCAGGAAGCAATGATCCAGCCAAGCCTCTGGGTCATGGACTGATACACATGGTTCTCACAAGGGAGTAAGGTACAACCAGTCTACCAGATTCAGCCTGGAGCTGAATATTAAAACAAATGGAAAACAGTCTGATCGAAAGCTGAAAACATGCAAGTGGCATCTTGGCAAACCATAGAATCAATCAGAAAGAAACAAGCTTAAAACTCCACGATAAAGCCATGCAAGTATGGTGCTAAATGCAAGTACTCTGATCTCTGAGCAGTCTGGTGCGCCTGCTGAGTGCGCCAGACTGGTGCGCGGGTTAGGTGCGACAGGGATATGCGCCCTAGGGATTCTGGATCAGACTGTGACTTGATCTAGAACCCGCCCAGCAGAGATACAAGGAGGATTCATGCAAGTGCTAAAAGGATTATGTCACGATAAAAACTGGAAAAACATGCTGCGAGTACATATGATCAAGAATCATCATGAAAACTAAGTATTTGAAACCAAAGCAAGTTGGTGGATTCATGCATAAAAATGTGTGAAATACTCAAGAACAAGCATGATCTGGATGGAACGAATCAAAACATGTATGATGATCAAATGTGCATGCTTCTACGTGCAAGGGCATACATGGTGCATGGCAAAACATTATATGCAAGGAGACAATAGCTCATGTAGATTACATGCTAGAAATGCAAACATAGATTAGCATGGAGATTATTTGCATAAAATGCGAGCATATAAACATGCAAACCTCAAAACATGGAACAAAACAGATCACATACGAAAGGTTTTAAGCATGTTTTATTCAAATACTGAAATGACATTAAGAAAATAAAAATGGAGGTAGAAAGCCTACCTCACGAAGTATTCCTTCTTGCAATATCAGAGATAAGAAAACCCTTGCTGCTTTAGAAGGCTCTAGGACGCAAAAGGGTGCTCCGGGGAATGAAAATAAGCTGCTGGACTGGTGGAGAGGCTCGTGTAGAGGTCGGGCTTTAGAGCAGAAAATGGCTGGTTGCAATGTTTCTACTCAGGATTCTCAGCTCTCCGGATTTTTCTTCTTCTTGAAAGTGGTGCCTATGGGGGTCCTTTTATAGGGAACTCTCAGGAGTGAGTTACGGGAATAAGGAGAGCCTTGCAGACGAAGAGCTTGGAATATTCCACGGCACATTCGCTGCTGGAGGTAACAGCCAAGGTAGGTGGAAAGCCAGCAGTCGTAGCCTACGCAGCGTTGTGCGCCAAGGATGTGCGCTGGCTAAGTGCGCCACCTATGTGTGCTAGGGTAGTGTGCTAGGTTGGTGTGCTAGGTTGGTGTGCTAGGTTGGTGTGCTAGGTTGATATGCTAGCTAGGTGTGCTAGGTAGGTGTGCTAGGTAGGTGTTCTCCCCTATTGGCCTGGTTGTTAGATTGGGCTGCAGGCTTGCTACGAGTTCAGGGATTGGTTCAAGGGTCAGCCATATCCAAAGCAACATCTGGAGTCTTATCAATGAGTCACCTCAAAATTAGGGTGTCTACAGATGCCCCTCCCTGAGCGAGGTCGAGGGACGAAGGGAACCAAGACCGATGCTCAGGGTTGACAAGATACCCCCATTTTGAGGTCAC
>JAMKQA010027870.1:0-12536 GCA_024699735.1 Posidonia australis
TCCCTGAAACTCACTTCCAATCACGACAGTTCACCTCCACTACAAAACTACGTCCACAATGCTTCTAGCATATCCCGAATGTTGGCCACGTGCATGCAGCATGGTCACCCACATCAAGAAGCTCACACACTCAAAAATCTCCTCTTCTCTACATTGGTTTTCCCTTGGAAGCACTCCCCTCCTGGTGTCAAGGAAGAAAGGACAACAAAAAATCCAAAGAACACGAAATGACCTCGTATGTATAGACCGCAGGCACAAACAACATTTCCTAGAAACAGCACGAGACGTTAAACGCAACATTAGCTACATCTTACATAAAACACATACATATATGCATCTAACGACCTAAGCTTCCACAAGCCAAGTGTTTAACGTAAGAATTATAGCGTCTAACATATGACGCAAATTTGATAGCATCCAACACATTCAAATTCTAGATTAAAACTCTGGTCTAAAATGCTACTTAAAAATCTGGGTCATTATAGTTTGTAATAGAATGACAACGAACATAGCAATAAAATAACTTGATTTTTATTTTCAATCTTCGCATCCATAATTTCTATATCCATAATGACCTTATTGAAATCATCGATGTGTGATTTAATGGATATATTTTCAACCATACGAAGTCTGAACAACTATTGCTTTAGGTGTAGATGGTTCGTGAGGATCTTAGTCATGTAAAAAGATTTTAACTTCAACTAGAAACTTGTTGTAGTTTTTTTGTGTGGGACTTCTCGAAGAACTTCATTCAATAAGCAAAGTTGTATATTCGTCAATGCCTTTTTGTCCATCTCGTCTTTCTCATTCATTTTCTTCTCGTCTTTACTCATAGATTCTGGTATCTTATCCTTTTCCTTTAATACCTTTTATACTCCTTGTTGAATCTCGCTCTCGCACTTTATCCTTTCGACTCCATGTCCATATACACACACATATATATATGCATATACATACATACATATACACACACACACACACACACATACACTTTAGAAATTTAGATAAAGAGTATTTTTCAAGATTGAGATCTTTAGTATTATACTTCTTATCTAATGCAATCCATAGTGCCTTCACTCTTTGGAATGAGGAGGAACTGTACACATTGAATAATATGTTGGACAATGTCAATAATATACATCTATGACACAATTGATCCTTGTCAATCCTATCAGCGATCTTCTCTGTACTTTTTGATTCTCTGTATCATTCGATTTAGGATAGTCAGACTCAATAAAACTAAATAAACCAATGGTAGTCAACCAAATCTTCATCCATTGTTACCAATGTTTGAAATGTTGACCGAAAAGCTTCTCGACATATCAACTATGTCCACCTTAAGTCATGAGGTTTCTAAATGTTGACATAATAAATAGGAGTATTTTCTCTAAGATTATTGGAAATATTACGAATAAAACATACATAAAACCAACAAACGTATATGTGATTAATATATCAACTAATATATGGAAGCTCTGAGCTCGAGCCCAGCTTGATGCACGTGTGCGCATATGTGTGGTCATTTATACCATACTCAAATTCTTGTGAACACTAATTCTAGAACGCCATAGTTGTAGACTACATGGAACCTTTCATGCTAAGTAATGTAGGACTAAACGAATGATAGTGTCCTATATTTTCATGTACATGAAATCCCTCCTAAAGTTCTCAACAAATTTACACCCCCTCTTAAGCCTAGAAACTTTAGACTTATATGGTATATCGTACTAATATCAAGTGTTACCATTGGCATTACATGAACATAATTAACTCAATTTTCATGGACTTAATTAAGTGTGTTTAACTTAATGATTTAATTAAGGTTAAATGGAACATTATTCTCTGTCTAAAAAAAACTTGTTAGTGGGTAAAATAATATTAATTTACTATGTGCGTTTCTTTGCTGTCTTTTAGTCGTTGCCATGCAAAATTTTCTAAAGCATCACCATACAAATTGAACCTTACTAGAAAGATATTGCTTTCATTTTTCTAATTCTCGGCCTTATCTTCGAATGTTGGCTTGGATACAATGAGGATATAAATGCAACACCAAAGGTGTTGTGCTAGTGGGCCTTTTACTTATGGAGCTTTCTTTGATTGCAGGAATAAGAGTGGAATAGATGCTTTAGCCTTTAATATTGTTGACATTAAAATTTGATAGACCATGTCACATGCTTGTAATGAACTTTGGTGCCATCCCATGTGGATGGTGAGATGTCAACTTCACTTCTAGAGCACAGGCAATTCCTCTATTATTTGGGGCTCCTGTAGATACTTTAGGGCTAAGTGGTTTCTTCTGTTGGGTCTTGTAAAACAATCAAACCTATCTAGCAACTAAGCAAAGTGACGACAATGGCTCATTGTCACAGTGACTGGGAGAACTTTAAACTCGCCACAGGTCCCGAATTTGAATCCTGAGGCATGCATAAAAATTCACTTAAATCGTTAACCAAAAAAAAAAAAAAACTAAACAAAGTGACCAATGCACATTAACATAAGATAAACTGTTTTTTTTTTTTTTTTAAATACCGTAGAATCTCCTTCCTCACCAAGCTAACAACAAGGATAAGCTAGCAAAAAGCTCAATAAAGAAAATTGTTTAATAAAGTTGCGCAATTAATCTTACACACAACACTCTGAATCTCCTCGCTTAAAATCTTGGGTCCAAATCACTAACATACCTTGCAAAGAAGGAAGTTGTTTTGAGGTATATAATGCATTATTACGCGTATACAATACGAAACATCATACAAAATGTTAATTTTAAGCATAGTGCCATATTCTAAATAAAGTACCTACAAACTAAAACTATGAAGTGTAATTCAGCGTGCACGTTGGTTTATTAATCATAGTTGGAGTAATTTGACCTTTTATAGGGAAATTAATGGGGTTTTTTTTTAAACCAACTTTGGGTAAGAACTTTCACTATTTAAGAAATTTAAGAAAAGTTTTTATATCATAATGTCTAGCCATTAGCTCAAGAATCTAAATCGTCAGATGTCGTGTATTTTCTCTAGGATACATATAACTAAAAAATCAAGTGAATCTTGAAACTTTTACATTGAGAACTTAAGTTAAGTATAGTTCATTATAAACCATTGTATTTGCATATGAATACATTTATGTATGTTAGAAGTTTCAAAAAAAAAATTAATTTTGTACCTAATGTAAATGATGCAAACAAAGATTTATGGATTATATAATGATTTTGAAACTTATACCAATCCAATTAACCTTTTAAACCTATTTATTTGTCTAATTGTCGATTTACTCACCAATAGTGTACTAGACTCTCTAGTTTATTTTTAGCAGGGGCCGTAGGCTATACTTGACTCTCTAATTACTTGATCGACCTTTTTTGTTTGTTGGGTTCTATTCTAATTAACCATCTCTTATTTTTTTTATCCTTTTTCTGTGCACCTCGTATTTTCACCAGTGTTTACTATTTGGTCCAGTGAGCAGGTCGGAAAGGCAGATACTGTTCACCACGTAAGCCTCACACTGTATTTCACATGCCACCTTACATGCACAATTAGCCACGTGGATTTTTCTAATAAGCTTCCCAACTATAGGTTCATTTATTAAGGTAATCGTTGGTAACAAAGTTTATTGTAAATAATCACCTATAAAGAAAAAGTTGAATCAAACACACAAAAAAATTACCAAAAACGTCAATTTTTAGTCAAATATAAAATTCATCAAAAATTGTTGAAAACAAAGTATAGGAGACAATTTTTTAAAAAATGTTAGAATCTTTTTTCATTTATTTCTTATATTATTCTCATTAAAAATGTAATATTACACATAAACCACTTGTCTCACAAACCTTATTCTCCCTCAAACTCTAACCAAATTGCTCTTCTTCTTCTTCTCTACGACTACGAATTCGTCCTCCCTCTTCCAAATGCAAATGATCTTTTCGACGGACTCACTTAGCACCAACATCCCTATCATCACCAAGCACAACATCGCTAGCTTGTGTCCTCATAAAATGCCGTTGTGGGACAGGTCTTTAAAGAAGTTGACAAACTCGTTAGATGACTCGTAGTAGACGATCGATGACATGTAGTTTACTACGAGAGTTGTGACGATGCACTCCTATTTTCGAGTGTTTGCCCCTTGACGTGCTTCGCCGTGTCATCCATTGAGTCCATCAGAGCCACTAATCTCAAGAAGGTAATGTTGGTGGAGATCATAAAGGAGGCGGAGATGCTTATGATACGATAAGGAGGAGGAGAGGGAGGGGAAGGTGGAGATGAGGATGCAGAAAAAGAAAGAGAGGAAGGAGAAGATAGAAGTGGCACGAAAGAGAGGAGAAAGTGATGCTAATGAGGAGATAGAGAGGAGGAGACGACATTAGTAGATGGAAGAGAAAAAAAGAGAAGGTATTGGAAGAGTTCGGATTTTTGACATGTAACTTAGCCATCTTAGATTAAAAAAAAAAAACGTTTATTTCGCAATGCAATCAAATATTATTCCTTACCTAAACTACCTCCTGACTGTTGGACTCCATCGTAGCCCCTTCTTTAATGCTGGTTCATGTACATCATTTATTACATCAAGACCTTTTTTTGTTATTATTTGAGAAACTTAGTTGTATCATCTGTCCTTTTTATAACATCATGCAACGGTCTATCTCTACTTACCATGCAAACACGCTCCTTTTTATCTTCTCTCGTCTCTATGAACAAACAAGAAAACTATTTCTTTTCCAATCTCATGCCAGACTTTGGTGGCATTCACTTTCTCCCAAACATGGAAACTCCACTTCCACTCTCACTCCCACTCCTCCTGCTCTCTTTCCTACTCCCCTCCGGCATTCTCCCGCAGCAACTCCCGGGCTCATGGGAGGTGCTACTGGAGAACGCCGGCATCGCCTCGATGCACACGGCCGTCACCCGGTTCAACACCGTCGTCCTCCTCGACCGCACCGACATCGGCTCCTCCCGCCTCCCGCTCCCGCCCCACCGGTGCCGCTCCGACCCCACCGACCGCGTCAATTCCCACGACTGCACCGCCCACTCCGCCCTCTTCGACCCTGCCACCCGCCAGCTCCGGCCACTCTCCATCCTCACCGACACTTGGTGCTCCTCCGGGCAGTTTCTCCCTGACGGCACTCTCCTCCAGACCGGCGGGGACCTTGATGGACTTCATAAGTTCCGTGCTCTCCGGCCCTCTGAGTCATTCGACGATCCGCTCTCCGATTGGCATGAGCTCCAACATCCGACTCTGCATGACGGGAGATGGTACGCCACCGATCAGATTCTCCCCGACGGGTCCGTTATTATCGTAGGCGGGAGAGCTTCTCCGTCAGTCGAGTACTACCCGCCGAGACCAGCCGGCGTCCGACCGTTCCCGTTCTTGCGAGAAGCCGCCGACGCCCAGATGGACAATTTGTATCCGTACGTCCACCTTCTCCCCGACGGCAACCTCTTCGTCTTCGCCAACACGCGTGCTATCCTCTACGACCATTCCACCGGCGCGGTCTTGCGCAATTACCCGCCACTCGATGGAGGGCCCCGCAATTACCCGTCAGCTGGCTCCTCGGCCATGTTGGCTCTCTCCGGCGACCACTCTACGGCGGAGATCGTCGTCTGCGGTGGCGCCGCCCGATTTGGAATATTCATCCACCGTGACACTGACGCCCAGGCGGGGACCACTTGCGGTCGGATCACGGCCACCGACCCCGCCGCGGCGTGGGCGGTGGAGGAGATGCCTTCGGGCCGGATCATGGGTGACATGGTGATGTTGCCGACGGGTGACGTTGTCCTCATCAACGGTGCGATGGCCGGCTCACAGGGGTTCGGGTTGGGTTCGGATCCTTGCCTCAACCCGGTTCTATACCGACCGGACCAACCGGCTGGACTCCGGTTCATGGTACTGACTCCGACAACTGTCCCAAGAATGTACCACTCCACCGCCAACTTGCTGCCGGACGGGAGAATCCTCGTCGCCGGGAGCAACACACATTACTTCTACCGGTTCGGACCCAACGTGAAGTTCCCGACGGAGCTTCGACTCGAGGCGTTTTCGCCCGAGTACCTGTCACCCGACCGTGCGAACCTGAGACCGACAATTGCGGCGGCGCCGGAGAGGGTGCCCTACGCGATGGGGTTTGACGTCGAGGTGACGGTGGAATTGCCGGCGGTGGGGGTGATGGAGGTGAATTTGGCGAGCGCACCTTTCGCGACACACTCGTTCTCGATGGGGCAGAGGTTGGTCAAGCTCAATGTCTCGCCTGCCATGCCGGTCGACGGAGGAGCAAGCCCGTTGCTGCACCGGTATCGGATAGGATGCACTGCTCCGCCGACCGGAGCGGTGGCGCCGCCGGGCTACTACATGGTGTTTGCCGTAAACCAGGGTGTTCCCAGCGTGGCCAAATGGGTCCAGATAGTTGCGTAGGGAAAGCCGTCTTCTTTACGTCTGATATCATTACGTACAATATTATTACGTACAATATTGTCTAGTTGTTATTGGGATGATACACGAGTTGCAATAAAGTTAAAGGTGAGAAGAAGTGTAAAGTTTTTTCTGTGTTGCAAAAAGTTTGCCAGCCCATGTGAGTGACAAACAGCAATCGGCAAGATTGTTACTGTGTCTATTTTCTCTTAATCTTTGGTGCTGATTGTTTATCTGCAATGTGAATGACAATCGATAAAAGGGATTCCTGTGCACGGGCATCAACTTTCACTCAAATAAAACAAATATTCGATTGGGTGTACCCTCAAAAATCATAGTAATGAATAATTTTATATATAGATCGATTTGACAAACATGCATTGGAGAACTCCTTTTTCGTAAAAATTGTAATTAAATTACCCACAAGAGAGAGAGAGAGAGAGAGAGAGAGAGAGAAGGAAGAGGGAGGAAAATGGAAGTATGGAACCTGTAAAACCACTCAAATGGTTTTGATTCCCACATTCTTTATCATTCTAGAAAAGTTTTATGACAAAGACAACAAAATCAAATGCCACGAAATATAAAATCAAAGTGTCAATTGCAAGATTATCCTTTCTAAAAGATTCTGATGGAGGTGTGAACCAAAGGATTTGTTTGTTAAGATTTTTTGTTGTCCTTGGATGTTAGAATATGACAATAATCCAAAAAATACCCACCAGCAATAGCTTTTCTCTTCCTCCTTTTTGGTTTTTTAAATAATCTTGTCGTCCATATGACATCATATTAGTGGTCTAGTCCACATAACATCAGATTTATGAATTATGATACTATCCATGGGTTGCCGATAAGATTCCAGTGTTTTACAAATTAAAAATGTGTTCAAATTTCGTTTTTTAAAGGAACCGGAGACGTTCAATTGTGTAAACCACCATCTTCTGCTGATTTATGTATGGTCGGCTCTAAATTCAACTTCATGAATGTTAACTAACAAGACTGTAAGAAAGTAAGCAAAGTGAAACTACTTATATGTCTGTGCTATACTTTTCGTTGTGAATCAATTAAATATTTATTATTTATTTCTCCTTCTGTAATTCAAATAAAATCCTTTCGTCTGTTTAATGTAGTAGTCTTAGGTAATATCAATCTTTGTGACATTTTTTCTTTGAATAAGTTTGTAAAATATTCTATTAAAAAAATACTTTGGAATCTTCTTAGTCTTACTATTTTTTGAGTAATCTGAAAGGAAAGGAACAACAAGGTGTTTAGATTGAATTTTAGACCACTCAAGAATATTATTATTGATATTATTGTACTAATTATTTTCTGAAGAGAAAATTATACTTCAAGGAATACTGGCAATGACTTCAACCAGTTTTTGAACAATATGCAGCAAGTCTTGGACTCGGACTAAGTCACTCTTGCAGCCTAGACCATTACCTCAACTATTGGTGTTTCTGTACCTTGTTCAGGCACATTAATTATTGTGATACTTTCTTTGGAAAAAGTTCCATATGATCCCTTTTAATCTAAGGAAGGTAATGAAAATTAAAGATTTTTATAATGACTTGTATTTTGATAAGTATGCTATTATTGTTGGCTTATTGTATTTTAGACTCCTACTACTTTACTTCGAAATTGTATAATTTTGATACAATTTTATGCTGAGTAGTAGCTCCATAGTCAACTAATATTAATATACTACCCAGCAATTTCCAAAAAAAAAAAACTACTTATATGCTGCGAGACTCTTTGGATCTTGCAGGAAAATCTACACGTTCCATCTGAATTAATTGGACAAGATCACGAAGACTTGATTAAAACCTATGAGCAGTCACACTAGCGACTTTTCTCGATTGCTACATCGTTGACGTGTCGATGTCCACCATCGTAGCCATCGGTACTGTTGATTAATGTTGTTGTCCCATCACCGGTCATTGTCACGCCTGCTTTCCAACTATTGTACCTTGTTCTCGTTTGGTAGAGATCAACGATCCCTTGGCCTTATTAATCATTTTCCAAGTCGTATTAGCTGACGTTCGCTTGTTGCCATGCTAATCATGCATGTCAAACGAAAAGGACTTAATTATCATCGTTTGTGCGCTTCACTAAATCATGCAAAATAACAGAGTTAAATCTCCCAAACACATGGAGCATGTGGGGTTAATCTCCTAAACCAGGCTCATATTTTTTCACATGTCAGGGTCTAGGTTTAGGTCTAGATCTGCAATCTAAAATCTAAATTCTAAATTCAGACCTTACCTAGAATCATTAAGTTTGAATCTCAAGTCTGATAAGTTTAAATATTAAATAATATTTATATAAAAATCTAATAAATAATACCTATTAATTATAATGATTATCATATTTTATAAATTTACCTATGACTATTATTATTGATATCAAAAGAATTCACACATATAGGCCTAGAAGCTTGATATAGACCAACGAAAAGAAAGTCCACTAAAGACAATACTACAAGATCGAGGTTCATGTAAAATTGAAACCTATTAAAATTAAACTCAATATTACACGACAACTCCCACGAAAGTCCACCAATCTGAGAAAATGACATGTCAACATATCACCATGAGCATTCAAAAAGAAAATATTTTGAAAGAGAGAGAAAACCATCAAACAACACCCATCAACTTAGCAAGCTACCAATAAAGTAGCAACGTAGTTCTAAATTCCATGTCATACACTAAGAAGTTGAATTATTTTCCAAAGAGAAGAAGATATTACCAAAATATTCTAAGTTTGGGTGTTTTGAACTTAAATTTTCAAAAGATATTTATATTTAAATTTAAGACAAGTGACCTTCCTATAAAAATAAAGTCCCCTCTTTTGTTGAGGGGGATCAATATTTGTGATAAAGGGATTAATGACATCGACGTGCACTATTGACCATCTGCATCCAAAAGTACCTACACCCACAAAAGACAGAAGAAGTAAGGTAAGAAGATGAGGAAGTTGCGTAAGGAAGTTTACAACACACTATTGCGTACTTGCATTTGTCTATGTTCAAAGTAAAAGATAATAAGCAAAACAACAATTTAGACATGACGTTCCCTCTTTCTCTTTTAAGCTCGCTATAGGGCAATATATGTTTCTAATGTTCATGAATATCACATATTACCAATAGTGCAATGCTTAAATTTCATATATTTCACGTCGTCCTTATATGTATTGTCATGTAATGTATTATTTGACATTATATGTAATAATACAAAACTATAAGTCCAACACATGATCATATCCTTGTCACTCTTGTACTTTATCCTTTCGACTCCATGTCCGTATATATAGAGCGTGTGTGTGAGAGAGAGAGAGAGAGTAATGATTAGTTAGGGTTCTGTCTTACTTAAGTTAAGTAAGGCCTATGTAATTTTTCAGTAAATACTGAAATTATCTTTTCAGTATTTTATGGATGAAACACAACACGATTTACTGAAAAAATGTAAGGATCTTACTTAGCTTAAGTAAGGTCAAACCTTACTTGAAAATTGACCTTTATATAAGTAAATTATCAGGTAAGGCCTGTCCTTACTTTTGTTAGGTAAAATCCTTAATCATTTATCATTAGTATCACATTCCATGTTTGAGATTAAATCAAGATTTTAAATTAGCAAAATCACCTATATTATATTGATGGTTTTGTAAAATTTAGTTTTCTTTCTATTTTCATTTATTGATAAATTTTTATGTTAACTAAATCAAATTAATATCCTATTACACATTAATATCTCTTTATTATATAGTGTAGACGTCCCAAATTTCCAATTTTGCAGGATGAGGATGTGGTGGCTGAGCTCTAACCCTATCAATGCCCTTTTAATTCATGGAAACCCAATTGGGCCCATGAAAGCCCACTTAGGCCCATTAAGTCCTATTTGAGCCCACTTGGGCACACAAGACCTATTTAGGCCCATTTAACCTATTTGGACCCATTTAATGCATTTGAGCCCATTGAAGCCCACTTGGGCCCATGGAGGCCCACAAGGCCCACAAGGCCCATGAAGCCCATTAAGCCCAAATTGAACCCAAAAGACCCATTTAGGCCCATTTAACCTATTTGGGCCCATTGAAGCCCACTTGGGCCCATGGGGGCCCACATAAGTCCATGAAGCCCAAAGTCCACAATGGCTCAACCCACAATTGAACTTCTTCCATCCAGACTTAAGCCCAATATTACATTTCCCTTCATTAGCCTAAGTTTACACCTAAAATATCCAAACTTTATTTGAACCCAATCTCCCTTACTGAATCACAAGTCCTCCTTAACACCTCACGAACCCATTTAACCTCCAAGCTCTTCTCAACCAGCCACTGAGCTCATTCAGCCTAGCCCGAGCCACACTGTTCCAGCAATCACAGAGCAGCCTCAGCCAGCCGTTGGATCAACTGCCGCTACAAGCTCAGGATCGTCGTTCATCCGCTACCGACGCGCAAGGGGACAGGCCATGGCGAGTGGGGGACAGCTGCTGGCTGCCTGCCAAGCTGGCGTAACGGCTGTATAAGCAGGTGGCCGTTCTGCTACGCGTAGGGGTAGGTGGCCGTATAAGCAGAGCTCACGGGCGGGAAAATAGAAGAAAAGGAAAAAGGAGGGGGAGAGGATTTGGAGCGACATTCAGAGCCATTTCAGAGCGAGAGGGAGAGGACCAGAAGCCAGAGAATCGCGGAGGAGGCAGACAGCCACTTCCAGAAGCTCCGGCGAGGTGCAGAGGTCCTCCAAACCAGGTACGCCATTCTGGACCCTTCCAGTTCTTAATTTGTGTATTCCTATGTCATTCTCTCTCTCCCTGAGGCAACTCCGAGCAAACCAGAGGCTTCCTCTGGTCGGAATTGCCTCCCGTGCCCCGCCGTCGCCGTTTTCTGGCGACAGCGGTGGGGGGGGGGTCCTGGACCCCTGAGCCTTCTCATCTACTCCCCGGGTCTCCTTAGACGTCACCGGGCCCCGCTGTGCCGCTTCCACGCGGATCGCCAGAAAATCGCCCCCGCGGTTGCCGACACCGTAGAAGACGACTGGTGATCCGCTGTCCACACGTCCCCGGCGCCCCCGTGCCTCGTCGCAACCATCCAAGCATCCCCTCAGCATCCTCGGCCTCCCCCGGACACGCCCATGCCTTCAGAACTGCGCCACGGCCGCCCGAGCTCCGCAGCCACACGCCTTGCCGACGAAGACCGCGGCGACGGCAGTCCCACGCCCCCAGCCGCCGTGCCGCTCCGGAGCCCCCCAGCCTCCAGGACCTCAGCCACGCCGCGCCGCTGCCCTCCAGAGCCTCCAGCCACCTCGAGGTCGTCGCCGTAGGCCGTCAACGGCGAGCGAGATGGGGGGGACGATCCAGCCATCGGAGGAATCATCCACTCCGTTGGATGTGCTCTTCTTGACCCCTTCTTGCTTCCCCGGTGTCTGATCTAAGATCAGGCCATCGGGAAGCGCTTTTTGGAGCACCCTGATTGTCGCTGGCGGCGAGCCCCGTCGTCGGCGGCCGTCGAGCCTTTTCTTTAAAAAAAATCAAAAAACCTTTTGTTTTAATAAAAAATACGGAAACAATATTTTTCTTACATTTTAGTCCTTTTAAAATTACTTTTAGGTCCTTCTCTTGCATTTAAGTCCTGCACTAATTTTTCTGAAAATGTTTGAATATAGTTTTAACTGAAAATATTACATTTCTTATCCTGAGCTTTTGAGTAATGTTTTCAGAGTTTAAAAATTGCATAAAAGCCCTCCAGTGTTTTTAAATGTATTTTGTTTCTGACAAATTGCATTTTAGACTCTGGATTTCCTTGGAAAGCTTCCAACAGTTCATCTTCTCTGTGAAAATTGCATGCAAGCCCTCATGTTTTCTGTGAATGTCTCTGAATGCATAATCTTGCTGGTTTAAATGCATTGAAGCCCCTTCACTTTCCAGAAACCTTTCAGAGTATTCATTTTTGTTGTTTAATTGCACAGAAGTCCTTGAACTTCTTTAAAAACTTTCCAGAAGCATGTTTTTGTTGTGAAAATTGCATGGAACACCCTGGACTTCTTTGAAAACTTTCCAGAAGCATGTTTTGTTGGGTAAATTGCATTTTAACCCTCCTGTTTCACTGAATTCCTTCTACATACCTTATATCTCAGTGAAAATTACATTTTT
>JAMKQA010027871.1:0-14052 GCA_024699735.1 Posidonia australis
AGGTCATGTGGGTTAGTGTGAACCTAATTGGGCTTGTGTGAGCTAGGGTTCTGGTGGTTGCGACCAGAGCATCAACCGGAGGAGCCTGCTACCAAATGAGCTCAAAATTGGGGTGTCTACAGCAATCATTTTCTTCTAAATCTACTAAAAACCAGTAACTCTAGCCCATCAGGTCGAATACCACAAAACAAGGCCCTACCAGGCCCAACTCACAAGAAACACGACCCACATTGGCCAAACCAACAAGCGAAGACTCTACCAGTCTATAATCACTAGCGAGGCCCTTAATGGTCAAAACCACATACAGTAAGTCGAAAAGTCCGACGCTAGGCAACCAACTCTAGCTACAAGCAGCCACCAAGATGCACTACACTATCACGGTGACACTATACTGTGTAGGAGTGACACCATCATAGGATTCTCCCGCTTGGAGAATCCTCACAAAGTCAACCCTTTCTGGGAAGGTAGTCCTATCTCTCACGACGCTACCAACTACAGGGCACGTGTCCCACCTACATTGGTTACCACAGGATACGTCCCGTCACGGCATCCTCCACACGGTGTTCAAGAGGGAGTCTCATACCTCCACACCCGACGACATCTGAGCTTCAGTGCTCCAGGCAGTAGTAGGACTATCATATCTCCTCGTCATGCCACAAAATACCTTAGCCCACAGATCTCAATCCTAGTCTTGGCACGATAGTCAATGAGTGTCATACCTCCAAGACCCGTCGAACCTCAATCCAAGGTATCTTCGCCCCCGACCTCAACCAAGGAAACACGCCCGACCATCCTAGAATGTTGTTACATTCCCTAGTCCCAATGACACGGTCCCACGGTGTCTGGGACTGTACATAGAAAATCAAGAGAACTATTTTCCAAAGGTTGGTGGATTATGATGACCGACAGCTAAAACTTCTTCAAGCTCACGACTTACTCTCTGCCAACTTCTTAAAAATCTTTGAAAGCTATATATTTGAGTAGGAATAATTGCGAACCGTGATGGATTTCTATGAAAACTTTGTTCTCTACATCAGACTTCTTCACTACTTATCCTGTAAGGAAGCACGCAATATATTTCCTTCAGTTCATGACAAGACAAAATTTCCAACGTGCCAAGCTAAAATGGTGATGAATAGATATTTTTTACTCTTGCTCTCTTGTTTTCTATTGTTTATCACTTTCGTTGTGATTTTGATTATTGATCAACAAAAGAAATCAATCGGGTCAAACTAAAATTGAACACTTTCCAATGGTAGGCCAAACTCGATGTAGATGATAGCTTTCCTAAATTATACAATGGTAAACCAATATAAAGTATAGTTGGGTTGGATATTGAAATCCATGTCATTGTTGGGAATACACTTCTATACATATGTGCAAATCACAATTAAACAACAAAATGAAAAAGAAAAAGCATAATAAAAGTACACATGCAAACACAAGGATGTATGAAATTCGACCATAATAATTTACGTTTTCGAGACAAAAAGAATTCATTATATGATGAGAACAATGATATAAGATACAAAACTAAAAATCACATGGTACGTGCAGTATATTATTTCATAGACCAACTCCCATACATGTAGTACAAGAACTTGCGACGAAAATTACTACAACAAGTCGAGACAATTAGCATGGCCATCAAAGTACCGTAAACAATTATTTCTGGTAGAAAAATTATAGAATTTGCATGATTCGAAACATTGTTCATCCGTTTGAACAATTTGTCCAACACATGCATAGGGCAATCAGATGGCCTACATATATAAGAATCTTCCATTCCTCGTTCCAAATCGTGGTTGTCTCCGATTTTGAAATTTAACAAATCCAAAAGTCATGAGTTTCAAACTTCTTCAGGCATCTTGATCTTGATCCTAATACAACTATTAGGGTGTAATTGAAGCCACATCAGGCGAAAACTTAGAATCATATTTTGATTATCCCAAGTTAAGAACAAATGGAATAATAGATGGAGAAGTAAGATATTGAATAACTATGCACATTAAAGTTTCCCGAGGATCGAGAAATGTAACGACCCCTAAGTCGTTACCACTAAACTAAACTACAAATTTCCATTTAATTATTTGTTTTATCTTTATTATTAAACAACAATTACACTAATAATGCAGCTAAGGTTAAGTACTCTTAATAGTAAAATAAAACCACTAAACAACAGAAATAAAACTAACATTCACCTGGATCCTTGATGTGTGGCGGCGTGACTCCTTCTATATACACTAGCGACCAACAGTTACTATCCTATACCTTCCAAAACACACGCAAAATAAAGTACACGTGAGTGACCACACAATGGTCACCCAGTACACACCCCACCTACAACTCGGCAACCTATGTCGAGGGCATCTAAGTATAGTCATCACACTCAAATGCCGTTAAACCAAAAGGGTAATCTACTGACGCCCAACACACAAACACTGGCATTAATCTCGGATGCCGCAACACCAAACCAAGCTGTCTACTACTGTCCGATAGGCCACAAAATCATGAAATCATGCCTTTAAAACCATTCTTTTCTTTTCCTTTTCAAAACCATGTGCATGCTCTTTCAAAATCTTTTATGCACGCTCAAGATGGTCACTCTTGCTAAGTCAAGCTCAAAAGCCACACTAAAGCACAACTATAGAGTTTCTACTCTATACAGCATGGTCCCCTCTGGACCCAAGCACAACACCAAGCCACGGAGCCTCTGCTCCCAAACCACGGAGCCACTTCTCCCAAAATACTACGCCTCAACAAGTGCCAAAGCCATAGCCTCCTTTAGGCCTAGAACTTAATTTCCTGAACCAAGACTCCATAAAAAATACAAACACAAGCACAAATAGTGTATCAAACTACTCAACGACAAGAGACAACACTGGCCACAAGCAGTCCACAGAGGAGTGACCACAGTGTCTACACTACCATGGTGAAGCCATCCTGTGTAGGAGCGATCACCGTCTTGCAATTCTCTCACCTAGAGAACCCTCAATAATGCCAACTCCTCTTGGGAAGGCAGTCCTATCTCTCAGAACGCTACCAACTAGGGGGTGTGCGTCCCACACGCACTGGCCACCGTAGGTTACGCTTCCTCACGGTACCCTCCACACGATGCTCAGGAAAGAGTCTCATACCTCCACACCCGATAACATCCGAGCTTTAGTGCTCACAGCGACAACAAGAGTGTCATACCTCTCTATTATGCCACGAAATACCTCGACCCGCAGACCACAATCCTAACCTCGAAATGACAATTGAGGGATATCATACCTCCAACACCCGACGAGCCTCAGCATCAAGTATCTCGGCCCCCAACGCAAACAGAAAGTACCAGATAATTCTTTCCAAAATCATTTTCAAATATGTACTCTTCTATTTCCAAAACTCTCTTTTTGGAAAAACTTTTCAAAAACCATTAAATATCCTTTAAAACTCAAGAAACACTGTGCTCAGTAGTCGAACGGAAACCAAAAGCCAAGATACTACAAATAAAACACAACCTCGATAGCTCTCCTGTCAGGCCCAGGCAAAACACCTTGGGAGCGTCTGAGTTCACGAGCACCATGCTCAACCCATGACCACAACCCAAGAAAACACCATTCAAAACGTTCCTTGAGTGTCAAGCCCACCCAGAAGAGACCATAGCAAAGCAAACACAATCAGAGCTCCATGCTCTGGCACCAAGTGTAAGACACCAACTGGCCCGTGTCTCTCGAGAGCATAGCCAGATCGACTCAAACACCTAGAACAGTGCCACTGAGTACTCCATTTAGTGCACCACACACAAAACCACACAAGTCCTAGACCTAGGGAGGCTATTGTTATCCCTAAAGTCTAGTCTAAACCATCTAAGGAAAAAATCTATTATTTCTAAATCATTTCATCTTTTCTTCTACCTTCACCCAAGGTGAAATCTTGCTAATTCGTTTTAGGCAAACCCTAGACCATTCTAATGATTATCCTAATCATTTACATTCTAGGATTACCTACAAGGAAATGGCACTAGCTAACAACACAAAACTACCCAAAAGTCAGGGACAAAGCCCACGAAAATGGGCTTGGCCAATCCACGCATGTGGGCCACGCGACTGGCCCACGACCCAAGATTCTGCCAGAAAGCAGATAGACCCTAGGCCAAAGGTCAAGAATCCTTGCCAAACCCACGCATGTAGGCTGCACGTTCGACCCGTGCCCCAGGTACTTTGTCAGATTTTAGGTAAAGCCTGAACTAGAAAGCCAGAAAATTTCTCCCAACTGGGAGCCTTGGGCGGGCCACCCAAAAAAATACCATAAAATTCCGATAAAATATATGTTGTAGACGCTCAAGTCTACCCCAAAACGCAACAAACAAAGTTGAAATTCATTCACCACACAACGAGATATGAATTTCCAAGCACAAAGAGGTCAAAAAGGACCCAAATCCAACAACCACCATAAATGGCTATAAATACCAAACAAATCACCAAAAATTCCCAAACACATTCCAGGCATCCATACACGCAATTCACTCTATCATGCCCCTAGACATCAAATTAGAAATTAAAAGAAAGCCTAAGGGGTGTGTACCTCCACCAAAGGCACGGCGACGACGAGCGGCGAACAGCGGCACACCTCCCTCCTCTCTAGCCACAAGCAAGTCCTCTCCTCCTCCTCGTGATAGTGGTGAAGAGGTGACAGGCTCAATGGCAGCGGCACAATGGCTCCAAGCACACACACACACAGACACACTCTCTCTCATTTCTCTCGTCTCCCTCTCTCTGATCTCCCTCCCTCGTCTCTCCCCCTCTCAAATCTCTCCCTCATCTCCCTCTCTCGTATCCCCCCCTCATCTCCCTCTCTCAGACATAGAGAAGAAGGAGGGGAAGAAGTGGTGTGATGAAGAAGGAGAAGAGGAGGAAGGCACAGGTTTAGGGGGGGCAAGTGGGAGGAGAGAGGAAAAGAGAGAAAAGGAGAAAAGAAAAGAAACGAAGGAAAAGAAAGAAAGAGAAAGAAAACCATGACATGTGACCTAACCACATGACCTTCCACGTCCAGGTGACTTGTGCCACCAGAGACCAACCACCTAACCTCCTCGGCCAGAACAAACCCACAAAACTCCCATGAGGGCCGACACAACCACATAGCACCAAAAAGGCTAGAAACCCACTAATCCATGTGTAAGACACTGCAAAAGCTGCGTTTCTCACTAAACGCAGGAGATCCAGCATCTAACGACCCAAAACTCCATTAAAATATCTGGCCAAAACACTACTTCTAAAACTGGGTCGTTACAGACTAACCCAAAGCATCATTTATAACCATTAACATAAATTATCACAAATCAGAGCTAGGAACTAGTCCAACATACAAATCCACACTTTACCATACCAAAAACTGGTCACATCACTTTGGCCACAAGCAGCTGGTGAGGATTCCATGTAACCACACCCACACTGCAGTGCCGCGGTGAACCACCCCGTGCTGGAGTTCAACCGCCCTAGCCGTAGCCTCAAATGTACCCTCACTGCCACTGGTACAAGCATGGAGTGCATCCTTGGGACGCCCTGGTGTCCGAGCACCTAGAGACTCTAACCCTAGACCCGTCCAGCACCGGCACTGAGGGTAGTCTGGGTCTACCATACCCCGGGTCCTATAGTACCACCACAGTCTCGAGGCTCCTACCCCGAACTGCAAACTCGGCAACCACAACCAAGGACACGTCCCCGACATCTCTAGAGGTCTCACTACTTCATCGGCAAGCCCTGGTCTAATTGTGGTTCCTACAATTCCATTAATCTCTTTAAAACCATATGCAATTTCTCTTTTCAAACATTTGTCAAACCATTTTCCATTCATAAAACTCTTTGTAAATCACACGCATTATGCATTACATTATCTTCTATGGTTTTCAAACCCACACATTCATTCATGGTCATTATAACATGCAATCACCCCTCACATGGGTCCACATTATACACACAAATCATGTTTCATAACTCATGGAAAACATCATTAAAAATCAACATACTTACATGCATTATCTCACAAGTCATTTCCATGCATCTCATACATTTATCATGTATTTATCCATATTTATCAACATTTTTCCAAGCATTTTTCAATATTGCCCTGGGTCCTGATTCGGCATACCGAATAGGGTCTCAATCGACCAAAAATTACTGATTCGGTCGACCGAAATATTCCAGTATTTCGAATCCCTGTCAGTTTTAACAGTCCCCCTCTAGAACTGTCGACCGAACTTATTCGGTCGTCCGAAATACCCTGATTTGGTCGACTGAATCTCCCCCCGTCGTCCGAATCAGTGGTCCAGGGAACCACCTGGGAGCATTTCGACACACCGAACCCAGTTCGGCATACCGTTTTCTGCGATTGTAGAAAACCCTCCCGGCTACCATCGTCACTTCTCCCCAATGTAGGAGTAAGGAGCGGACCCTTTAAAGTCACAACAAAAATTGCAAGTAAAACATGGGGTGTAGACCTTCAAGTCTACTCCAAAACACCTCAATCAAAACATGAATCCATTAAGCATGCTATTCTATAGAAATTCATAAAGGCATAAAGCTCATATGGGAATCATTGTAGCATACTTCACAACACTTAGCAAAAATCTCACGAATCAACCACGAATTAGCATCATATCACCACCAACACATGATTCATCACCTTCCCAACATTTCCCATGTTTTTGCATGATTTTTACAATATTGTTCATGGTTTTATCCCCTAACCTAAACATGTTTCAACTGATGGAGGGAAATGGAAGGGGGAACGCGTACCTGGCTTCGACGAGCCCCGCGTGTCCTCAAGCTCCAGCTGTGTACAGCACCAGCCTCCCCCCGCACTCACGCGATCTCCTCCGGCACGCGACCTCTCGTTAGCCTCCGCGCTCCCTCTCGCCCTCTCTCTGGTTTCTCCGCTCCTCGCCCACACTGCATGCCTCCCTTTAAAGCCATTGTTGCCTGCCATCCCCATGGATTCCGTCGATCCGCTGCCAGCCACCCTACCATTGAAGGGACGGGACGAGCAGCCCTCCCCACCAGGCCTCGCCAATAGGGGGAATGGGTCACGGGCGCTGAGAAAATAAGGAAGGGAGGTCACGGGCATGGTTGGGCTCTTGACCAGGTCCAAGCTCAAGTCCAAGTGGATTTCACCCCAAACACGGGTCCCAATTGCATAGCAGACCCACAAGCCAAAGAAGTCACACCACAAGGGAGAAACCAGGGGCACAAAACACAGGGAGAGATCACAGCCAACAAATACAACCTGGATTTACCATTAATAAACCACATACAAATAATTACAGGAAATTCCATGGTTTATATTAAATGGAAACCCAGGCACAGATGTTACAATCTGTCAGTAAGTCCGAAACTTGTCATTTGTCGGTCTGATAAGTCTAATAACTTGTCATTTCTCACATTTCTTTTTTGGCCTGACAAGTCCGATAACTTGTCAATTCTACCATTTCTCTTTCAGCTCAACAAGTTCGATAACTTGTCAGCTCTCCCAATTCTCTTTCGGCTCGATAAGTCCGATAACTTGTCAACTCTCTCATTTTTCTTTCTACCCAACAAGTCCAATAACTTGTTAGCTCTCCCATTTCTCTTTCATCTTGACAAGTTCGATAGCTTGTCAGCTCTCCCATTTCTTTTGTCAGCCCTACAAGTCTGATATCTTGTTAATCCCTCTCCTTTCTTTGTCGACTCGTGAGTCCGATATCTCACTATCCTTGGCCGATAAGTTCGATACTTACCGTATTCTCTCCTAATTAGTAAGTCTGTAACTTGCCATATTCTTTTCCCTCAATCGATAAGTCTGAAACTTACCTCATCCTTTTCCTCTAGTAGGTAAGTCTGATATCCTATCATGCCCTCCTTTGAACTGATATCCCAAACTATCTGGGTGACACAGTCAAATTTCTGGATGACGTCCGTAAAACGTTTTTGCTCGGTAGCCAAGTCTGATATCTTACCATGCCCCCTCCTTTGGGCTGATAACCCAAACTATCTGATCGATGAGTCTTTCAACCCATCATGTCCCTTTTTGTGTCTACTTGATGACCTGTCACGCCCTTGTCGTGGAATGATTGACCATTAGCACAACATTGGCATTGCATCGTCTGCATCTAGCATCAGTGTCCACGATCTGCATTTATGCATTCCTTAGCATCACACACAATTAGCAATAGGTTTCGCCACATCAGTAGTCATTAGAGAGCACCCAGCATTTGAATCAACATTGCGTAGGAACCGCATGCTTGCAGCGAAACTCCGTTTGTACCTAACAGTAGCATTCTGCATTCGTATCTGCACTTTTTCAACGAGTTGCAACTTCGATGTATTTGTTGATTAAACGACTCAATGCCAACAACAAGTTTTCCTGCATACTCAAGCGGGGTGTCTTTCTCAACCCTGAGTATCGATCTCGCTTCCCTTGATCTCACTCATTGAGGGGGCATCTATAGACACCTAGGTTTGCATGGTCAACTGCCAGTCAGCTTCTCTAACGGAACGAACTCTAAATGGTCAATCGACACACCCCTTTTTCCACCCAAACACTGTATTCAAACCCTTCACATTCCTAAAACCCTAAACCTAACCTAAACCCACATAAACCCTAAACCTTTAAGCCCATTTGTGGCCCAGATGGATGGTGGGATGGGCCTAGATTCCTTGCAAAGTGTCTATCTTAGGACGATCGTGGCCTGATAGTAAAGAGGTGTCATGCGGGTAGAGTGCGCAGTTGTCCTAGGTCAGTAACGATAGGCCAAGGATTGGATTGTCCTTCCACCAAGGGAGCATTGGATCCTTGTCTCTCATTGGTCTGCACAGATCTACGCATGTTCCACTACACATCTGGACTATGAAGTCCCCTACACCAAATTGAATCCCAACCATGTCCTCTTGATTAAATCCCAGCTGAAGGATGGGAGCAAGTGAGGATCCATGGATGTTATTCAAACAACTTCCTATAAAAATGGTTTCCAACTCCGACGAGCGACACCTTTGGCCATTGCTCATTCTCTCCTCCTCCCTGCTCATCCTTCTTGCTTCCCAAGCCTTCAGCTCCTTTCCAGAACCACCACCGAGCTTTGGTCATCCACCTGCAAACCACTATCGGACCATTTGTGCACCCCTCCATCCAATCATCTCCACCACCCTCCACAAGCCTCCTATCGGCCAATTCATAGCATCTAGACCTCAACCAGTAACTCCCCAAGTCATCCTCCTTCACGACTCACCCTGTCGACTTCCGCCTTGACGCCGACCGTCGAGCTAAAGCAAGCTGCTAGAGTAGCCCATTCAACCAAGCCGAGACGGCCATCCACAGCACATGACAGGTACACATGTACCCCCTAACACTCATTTACTTCTCTACATTGTCTTGGTTGCCTTTTCTTCTTGCTTGCGTAGTTTGCTTGCCGTTTTCCATATTGCGTTCTGTCGATGGCTGACCACGACCCATGTGAGGTCGATGGCCCTTGAGAACGCGGTCAGGTCTATTCCAAGCCCCAGGCCGCCGTTAGTCATCGGACGGACGCTGGTGAGGCTGACGGAACCCATGTGGATGAGAGGAGAAGGTCAAGCATTCACATTCCATTTTTTCGGTTCTTGGGCCTTCCTCCTACCTCCCTTTTGGACCCTAGATCATCCTAGATGGCCGGCTTTCTCTTCTAGTTTCGATCATGTCTAGAAAATGAAGTCAGATCCGGTAGATAAATCCAAAGAGAATAGGGAAGGCACATTGTGTTTTGATGTGTTTCCATTACCATTCAGTGCTCATTTACGTTTGCTTTACATGAACTTGCTCTCTATTTGCTTGGGGAAGACAATGAAGGTCTGTCGTCTAACGTAGATCCTGGATCGCAGCCCGATAGGCATGTTGGTCACGTAGATTGCTTGGTCCAATGCAAAGCTAGACTAAGCCCTGACCCTTTTGTTTGCCATTTGCATTTGGCATCGTCGTTTGATCCACTGGTTCAACTTCCTGTTCCTTTTCTCTTGTGCTTAGTTGTGTGTTTTGGGTTTTACAATTCCTTTTAGGGTGATGAGATGTCTACCGTTTGGAGCCCATTCTTGGACCACAGCAGCTCTGCTCGACAGGCTTGTGCGGATTGTCTAGAGCTAGTGTCCAGCCAAATTGAGCCTGACCTTGTGTTTGTTGTTCACACTTACCTTCACTTGTTGAGTGGTTGGTGTACCTTCCTGATTGTTTGCTTTACTTGCACCTTTGTTTAGTTGCATGTTTTGGGTTTTGCAATTCCTTCTAGGACAATGAAAAGTTTGATGTTTGCTACTTGTTCTTGGACCACAGCCAACCTAGCGACAGGGTCGCATGGATTTTCCAGACCTTTATGCCCATCTAGACTGAGTCCACTCACTTGCTTATTTAATCTAATCTGTTTCCCACTTATGTTCCTTAATTCGGCTTTATCCATCGCTCTGATTTGTGTGTTTACATTACATCTTTACTTTCCTAACTCTTGCATCATCATACTAAGATGGCAAACATATAACGGCATTCAAACGCCTACAAAGCTTCTTATGTGAGTGAGAAAGCTGAGAAAGATCATGTAATCGAGCGTATAGGGGTGCTTAACACATTCTCCATGTGTAATAGGAGCCATACCCTTTCTTTGGTTCGCATTGACTCAAGTGTCACATCCATTGGTATGAATTTCTTTGTTGCATCCAAATTATTTCTTTATCGATAGATTTTTTGGTTTTCCTCATCTTCCAAACTGAATAGACTAAGTGGCGACTCCTTTTTTTCTTTATCTTTTTACTTTGTTTTGGTATTTTCAAGTCAAGCATCATTCCTTGAATTCACCTCTTCGTCGTGACCTTATTGATTCGTAAGTTTGGTCTTCACACCTACTCGTGAGGTCAACTACCAGCATAGTGACAGTTTCTAATTGTTCAAAAACCTAAACAAATCTATCAAAAATTCATCACCACATTATAGGAATCTAATGTTAGTACAAATGTTCATTATCTTATAAAGAAAAAAAAAATCAAAATCCTCAAATAACTTAAAGGAGAACCTATTTAAGTAGTCATTGAGTAGGAAAGAAGAAGCCATGAGAATATTGGATTTGTAGGGAAGAAGAATAATGTCAGTATAAATGTTTAATATCTTTTAGAGAAACGAACTTAAAACTCTCAAATAATCTAAAGAAGAATCCATTTCGGCACCCTTTGAGTAAGGGAGAAGAAATCATGAGAAGGACCTATTTTGTAGGAAAGAAGAATAATGTTGGTACAAATGTTGAGTATGCTCTAAAGCAAAGAACTCAAAACCCTCAAATAACCTATAAGAGAACCCATTAGAGCATTCATTGAGTAGGAAAGAAGAACCTATAAGAAACCCATTAAGAACCATTTTTGGAGACCCCCATGATAATGAAAAAATGAAGTTGAGAGGAGGCTTAACGATTGAAGACGCACAAGGAATTTTGGTTTAGACTTGTGGAAGAAAGTGAAAGATCAGAAGGCTTTCTAGTTGACATGCCTGGTTTTCTCGTCTAGCATGATCCAAATCTTAACGTAAATGGAGAAGATGTGGACGAAGGAAACATACAAGATAGGTCTACAGGAAGAAAAGGAATGTACTAGAAGATGTGGGATAAGATTGTAAAATGAAAGAGGAAATAGCGACACAAGTGGAAGAAGATAACACTATTAGTACATGTTGTTAATTTTATCTTTAAACATAAGTTTTAGTAATCAATATCCTTATCATTAAAGTGCACCCAAAAATGTATCTTTCAATTAATTTTCCCAATAAAATTACCTAATTGAAATAGAAGGAAACAAATAGAAAGAAATCTAGTAAAGATAGATCTCAATCCCTTCCTCTTTCCTGCAGTTTTAGACAATCGCAGCCTATTCCTCTGTCTCCTCCCTTGATTGTCATGTCATTGTTAAGAATTGAAGGGTCCAACAGTTAATCTTGCCTCAGGTCTGCTTTCACCGGCCATACCAGTCTTTTGTCCCTTTCTTCTCCACTTATTTACGTTAAAAGCATGTAACGTATTTTCTAAAAAGAGTCTTTGAAATGTCATGACTAGACATGGAAAACGGACCGGGCCGGCCCAGGCTCGCCCGGCCCGCCGCCGGCGCGGGCCGTGCCGGGCCAGACTGGCCGGCCTGTAGCAACGGCTACTAGCCGTTGCTACTATAGCAACGGCCATATTTAATTTTATTTTATTATTTTATTTTTTAATCCCTAATTTTTACCTATATATACCCTCCTATAACTTTCATTTTTTCCACAACTCTCTCAACTCTCCTCTACGAAATTCTCAAGTTTTCTCTACAACTCTCTTAAGTGCTTGCTCTGGCTGTGGATTCTGTCCGGTCTTCTGCTCTCCAGACTCCAGTCTTCTGCCCGGTCCGTTTTCCATGTCTAGTCATGACTATCACTTATTTACGTTAAAAGCTTGTAGTGTATTTTGTAAAAGGGGACATTTTTTGTAAAAGACATTGAAATGTTATGACAACTACTTATTTACACTAAAAGCTTGTAGCTTATTTTCATTATTTTTTTTATGAAATAGGTAGGTATTATAATAATATCACTTGGCTATGATAATATGTAGCTTATCATATTATATTAATAAGCTTGTAGCTTATTTTCATTATTGAATTTAGTTGTTGTTGATCAATATTCTTGATTTCTTGTAACTTTCTTTCCTGATGTTTCTTGCAATCTATTGTTTGGTTAAGTTGAATCTATGATAACCTCCCTAAATAAAAAAGATTGGTCATTACTTGTGCAATGTTCTGTAGGTACTAAATTTAAAAGATGGTATAGGTTGGAGTCACTATTTGTTAATCTTAATCTAGATCGACTACAAAGTCCACGGTCTGCTTTCACCAACGATACCGCTCTCTTCTCCCCTCATCTCCCATCTACATATACGACCACACTCCATCATCACGTACCACCAGCACTACACCAGAACGAAACCCCGCACATACACTTCATCGATCCTCCATCCATGGCAGAAGCTCTTGACCAAGTCCCCTCCACCACCTGGTTCAACCCTCAAACTGGAATCTACACCAGCAAAAACCGTCACACTTCGCTCCCTCAGAACCCATGTCTAGGCCTCGTGACCCATCTCTTCTCCCACAAGCACGACGGCAGCATCGCACTTGTGGATTCCTCCGATGGGTCGTCCATTTCCTACCCAAACCTCAAGGAAATGGTCCGGTCTGTATCGTCCGGGCTCCACTCCAGTGGCATCACCCGGAAGGATGTGGTTCTGATGCTTCTGCCCAACAGCCTCTTCTTCCCTGTCGTCTATCTCGGTGTTCTCGCCAGCGGTGCTGTTATCAGCCCCATAAATCCCTTGTCAAGTCCGGAAGAGATCAAAGCGCATGTCAACCGGTGTCGTCCGACCATGGCCTTCGCGTATCCTTCCAGTGCTCCGAAGCTGGAAGCCCTGGGTGTCAAGGTGATTGTGGTACCGGAGGGTACGAGATACAACCCTTCCGACTTCCCGGCCTTCAAGGCCCTAATATCTTCCGACCCTCGTCGGGCCCCGAGGCCTTCGATCCGGCAGACTGACACCGCTGCCTTGCTGTGCTCCTCGGGCACGTCCGGGGCCAGCAAATGCGTGGTCCTCTCGCACAGGAATCTGATCTCCACCGTGGAGCTCTTCACCAGGTTCGAGGCCTCGCAGTACGCAGAAGAAGGCTGGGAGAACGTCTACCTGTGCGCTTTGCCCATGTTTCATGTCTACGGCCTCTCGCTCTTCGCGACCGGGCTGTTCTGCTTGGGCACCAAGATCGTAGTCATGAGGAGGTTTGATCCGGAAGCAGCGGTGAGAGCCATCGAGAAATATAAGGTCACGCATGTTCCTGTAGTTCCACCGATCTTGACGGCTCTAACGAGATTACAGCGGAGCGGAATGTACAGTTTCAGTTCTTTGAAACAGGTATATATTATGTACATGATCATGTGCAATTTTGATCTGGATGTTATATTTATCACATCATTGTTCTGGAGGAGAGGAAAAATGAGTTGAGTGCTGTGAACAAA
>JAMKQA010027872.1:0-16436 GCA_024699735.1 Posidonia australis
ATCCTTTTGTGGTTTTCCTCGTCTTTCCCTTAAAAGACTAGGTGGCGACTCCATTTTCCTTTTTTTCTTTTCTCCTATCCTTGCGCCTTCGCCATCAAAATGGCATGGCTGTGGTCCCCTTCCGCCTCCCTCCGGATCGGACGGACGCTGTCACAGTATTTCTGAAAAATCTATTGTTAGAGTGTTAAACGCCAAATTTCTGACGTTTTACATAAAACACTCATCTGTAAGCGTCTTACACAAGTCGTACTAGACTCAGCATCTTACGCATCTGAATAGTATTCCATTCTGTTTTCAAAAATTTCTTTTGTTTTCTTTTTGCAACTAGCCCAAAAAAAAAGGTGTGAGGTGATCTACTTTGCTGTAGGGACCGGAACCTTAGTTTTTTGGGTGCTTTTTAAAAATCCAAATAAAAATCAATGTTTTCTCTGTGACTTGTATAGCCCTTATTGGGAACTAATTTGATTGTGCCTTTCCTTGGGTTAAGCAAATAACTACTCAAGTTTGGAACAACTTTTTTGTGAAAGGCTTGAGAGAAGTGTTTGTGTTGTCATTAGCTTACACAAGAGTCACATCTTCTCTCCCTTGACTCTTGTGAAAGTTAATTAAAATCCCACGCTAATTATTGTATTCTCCCTTCCACTTCTATGATTTGATGTGATTGTGTGTTTGAATAGGCGAGAGACCCGATGAATCCTAAGTACACTAGGCTCTACCTCTACAAGGTTAGGATCTAAGTGTACTTATGCTCCCCTAACAACCCTCAGGAGTTGAGGTAAAGGGGTAGCACCAAAGAAGAGGACTTTTATCTCATTTGTGAGGAGCCATAGATTACCTCTAAGAAAGCCATACCTAAACCATAGGCATCTTGACAGCTACACAGGTTTAAAACACTAATGATAAAGTGAAAACATAAATCAAGCCTTTAAATGTTTGTTTGAAAGTGTTTCTGTGCAGCTTTGTGAACAAGGGTGTTGAACACCCATGCTGTAGTGTTTTACGTTAGACGCAAAAAATACAACGTTTAACACATTGTTTGAATTTCTATTTATTTTTTGCTTTTATTTGAGGTGAATGTTGAATGTCATAGGATAAAGATTGAATTGACATTATAAACAAGACATTTGTAGTTTCATTTTATTTTTAGAAACTTGTATTAGGTTTCAAAATTTTTTTGTAAGTTCCTTTTTTCATTAAGTGTAACCTTTGTAACATTTTTTCCCCTTTATTAGAAAAAAAATCAGAGTGAAAAGAAAGGAGACAGAAAAAAGGAAGAAAAGAGAGAGAAAAAAAAAAGAAAGCAAAGAAGCAAAAAAAGGGAGCAAAAAGAAAGATTAAAAAAAAGGGAGAAAGTGGATTTGTTTTCCGAGATCCATGTAAATAACCTGTGAAGACTTCTTATTTAAAGCTAGTGGAAGAACCATTGGGAGCATTGGAATAATTTTGCCTAGATTCTAAAGTCTGCATTTTAAGGTGTTAAACGCCATTATTCTTGCATCTAACATTGAATGTGGAATATATAGCGTTCTACAGTCCTAGTTTGCCATTTAGTTCGTTTGTAATCGATTGATCTTGCAATTCGCCAACTTTCGTTGCTACAGTTTGTCAAAGGACAAGGAGGGTGTGCCAATTGTCTATAATGATTTAGTAAATAATATTGGACACTATTTGTATTGACCAATTCAGCGTTAAAGAGGTAGAAGTTGAGTGAGGTGTTAGACACGATGTTCTATAGCATCTTACATTAGACGCTACTTGTGACCATGTTGGTGTAACCCTTGCGCGGCTCTCCTACTACTCAGTGTGTGGAAACACACGAGGAGATCCGATACGGTCACGGCGAAAATGGTGAACCTGGAGGAAGAGACTAGACCCGGAAACACCAAGAGAAGATAAAAGGATAAGGAAAGGAGTCGCCACCTAGTCTTTTAATGGAAAGACGAGGAAAACCAAAAACACAAGAAAATCGAGAAGCAAATAAGATGTAGAATGTATGTGTGTGTTCCGTGCCTAATAGACAATGCACAAATGAATGCGGGCCAGAGAAAGGGTAAGGATTCTGGGTGATGACAACACAAACACTTCTCTCAAGCCTAAAAAACTCCCATGCGCCTGAAAAACTCGGACTTTCTAGGTTTCCTACTGTCAATGGTCTATGGATGTATGCTAGCTTATTCTATATGCTCATGCTAATGATGACTGAAAACATGCCAAATCAAAATAAGAAGTGAAATAAAAGGAAAAAGTTAATCCGAGGGACAAATGTAGGCATTGAGAATGTCGCTTTACTGTATGCCCTTGGGCGATGAGGAAAATCGTGAAAATCGAGAAATTCTCAGAAAGCGTCTCGCAAAATTACGGAAATTGGGATAAATCCAAGAAAATCATAAAGGGGGAAATAATTTTCATTTCGGGACCATGTCTGTTTTGACAAGCCTTTTACTGTACGCCCTCGGGCAATGGAAAACCAAAACTAGTGAAAACCATAGAAAATCGAGGAAAATCCAGAAAACAAGGAGAAAACCAAGTCGGAATCAAGCTGGGAAAGTGTGCGCAAAATCGGGAAGAAAAGACAAGAAAATCTGTGCAAAAAGATGTGAAAAGTCATGCAAAATGCAAGTGTGAATGCAAATATGAGAAATCCAGGGAGTTTTGTGCAAAAAGCCCAAATTCCGAGGAAAACTGAAGTTCTGAAGCCCACATCATCAAAAATACATAGGAAAACACATTCTATGTAATTATGAGGAAATCTAGGGCCAAATGTGCATTCCTAGTCAAAATGAAGTTCTCTACAAGTCAGAATGCAATTTTACCACTAAAGCATGCATTTAAAACAATTCAGTGGAATTTCAGGGTAAAAATGCAAGAAAAATGATTAAGAAAGGTTCAAGGGCAAAACAGTTATTTTACCCTAGAAAACAGGCATATAGAGTAAAATCAATGAAGTACAGGGGCTAAACTGCAAATTGGCCAGCAAAACAAAGCATCCAAAAGAATTTCAGTAAAGACAGAGGGTTAAAGTGCAATTTACCTTGAGAAAACATGCTTCAGAAAAGTTTTAAAAACAAGTTCAGGGGTTTAAATGCAAATAAACAAAAGAAATGAACATTTTTGGAAAGTTTCTGCAAAGTCTAGGGGTTTAAATGCAATTTAACCAGCAAAAACATGCATTATGGAACATTTTAAAGAATACAAGGGCTTCTATGCAATTTCCACAGCAAAAATGAACTTCCAGAAAGAATTTGAGGAAACCTAGGGTGTTTTATGCAATTTTCCTGAAACAAAATACATTTAATAAACTCTGGAGGGCTTTTATTAAAGTTTTAAATTCAGAAAACATTATTTTAAATGTTCAGGGTAAAACATGTAATATTTTTAGTTAAAACTTCATTCGAATGATTTTAGAAAAATGAGAGGAGGTCCTATTTGTAATAAATGGACCTATGTGTAATGACAAAAGGATCTGATTGAAAGAAAAACAATGTTTCTGTATTTTATTCAAATAAAATGTTTTAAATTATTTTTTAAATGAAAAAAAGAAACTACGGTTGCCGGCGACGGATCTCGCCGCCGCCGACCGCCGGAGGGGGCAAACAAACAAGAAGAAGGTGAGGGGAGATGATTTATCGGAGTGGATCAAGCAGCTAACGGTGGGAGCGGGCCTTCCACCTACCTCGCCATCGAAGTGCTCCGGCGATGGTGTCGGAGAAGAAGGAGGTCTGTTGGGGCTACGGCGAAATATGAGGCTTCGGGGCATTGAGTCGAGTGCTCCCTATCGATCCTCAGTGAAATAAGCTACTCGAGCGAGTTCTTCGATCAATCACTATGGCACTCCGACGATGGCGGTTGTGGAGGCGGTCCGGGGCTCAATTCGCGCTATTGGTGGCTCAAGAAGCTCAGGGGCATGCCGTGGGAGGTTTCTTGACGACCGGGGCAGCATGAGAGGCTAGAGGCTGGCACGGTTCCTCTGGATCCCATCGTCTTCTCTGGCGACGACAGGATTGGAGCAGTTTTCCGACGGGCGTCGTGCTGGCTATCGGGAGCGGTGGAGCGGCGATGTGATGGGCCTAAATCAGACTCGTAACGGCCTAACCAACTAACAAACACTGTCCCCCTACTATCCCTTGCTCGCCGACAAGATGATCGGCGATCCAGGCCTCTTCGGCGACCCATCCGACGGCTGGAAATGTTTTGATTTGTGATGGATCAACGGGGCTTGGACTGGATGATGGATTAGAGCTGAGCTCAGTGAGGAAAACTAGCTGAGACGAAATCGTGAGGTGTTTAGGAAGAGAAAAATAGGTTCTGTGAGGAAGGGAGTAGGAAAATGTAATATTTGTATATTTTTGGTAGAAAAAACATTAGTGAACAATATAGGGAGGAATTATTTATGGTGGGCCTTCATGGGCTTTGGGGCCAAGGTGGACTCAATTGGGCTTATGGGGCTAAATGGGCTAAATGAGACTAAATGGCCTAAATGAACCTTTAATGAATTGAATGGGCCCAAGAAAGGCTAAATGGGCCTAAACAAGTCTTGTGGGCCCAAGTAAGCTCAATTAGGGTTTAATGGGCCTATGTGGGCTTCCATGGGCCTATGTGGGCTTCCATGGGCCCAAGTGGGCTTCCATGAATTAAATGGGCCTAATGAGGGTTAGATCTCAGCCACTACATCTCCATCCTGCAAAATTAGAAAAATTGGGGTGTCTACAGATGCCCCTCCCTGAGCAAGGTTGGAGGACGAATAGAACAAAGACCGATGCTCAGGGTTGACAAAGACACCCTTCGTGAAACCACATACAAGAGTTAATCACCGGCAATTAGCCACTCACCAGAGTACATACCAGAGGTCCACCTTAGAGGTCTCACCACCACAACCAAAGCTAAACAGAGGAACAAACACAAAAGTCTAAGAATTGACAAATTGACGACCAATCAGCTCCTAAGAGACATGACTGGTTATCACACTTGTCGAGAAAAGTGCCGGACAAGACTCACGGTGCTTGCCGACCAAGAAGTGACTGATCACAGAAGTCATCTGGGTAGTTCGGGCTACCATCATAGAAGGAGGGAAGAAACAAAGAGAGTGGGGAATCCATCAGGCACCACTGGGATTGCCCGGGTAGTTCGGGATACCAACCCATAGGAGGAAAGGAACAACACGGAGCGGAACTCGAACCAAAAAAAAAGTGGGGCACCGAAGTTTGTCCAGATGGACAACACTAGGGACGGGAACATCTAGACTACACCCAATAGTCTAGACAGGAGAAAAGGGGAGGCCTGGATTCCACCCGTCTGGATAGGAACTCAAAGGCCGGAGAGAGTGCCTTGATCCCATCCGTCCAGATAGGACCACACAAGAGAGGAAAATGCCTCAATCCCATCTGTTCGGATTGGACCGCAAAGGCCAGGAAAATGCCTCTATCCCATCCGTCCGGATAGGACCGCAAAGGCCAGGAAAATGCCTGAATCCCATTCATCGAGATAGGATCCGAAGGCGAGAGAAATGCCTCGATCCCATCCGTCCGGATAGGAACCGAAGGCGAGAGAGAATGCCTTGATCCCATCCGTCTGGATAGGAACTCGAAGGCGAAGGAAATGCCTCGATCCCGTCCATCCGGATAGGATCTCGAAAGCGAGAGAAATGCCTCGATCCCATCCGTCTAGATAGGAACTTGAAGGTGAGGGAAATGCCTTGATCCCATCTGTCCAGATAGGAACTCGAAGGCGATGGAAATGCCTTGATCCCATCCGTCCAGATAGGAACTCGAAGGCGAAGAAAATGCCTCGATCCCATCCGTCTAGATAGGAACTTGAAGGCGAAAGAGGGGGGCTTGACCTTCTATTTAGCCACAAGGATTTGCCAAGGGAAATCTTATTCAGGTATCAGTGCACCCTGGATTGTCGTTGTTATGGAGAATGTCTGTTGAAATGATGTAGTGCCATGCTACAGTCGTCATTCCAGTAGGGGCCATTATGTGGTTAATGTCACTTCTCTGTAAGAAGATACACTGACCATCACTTGGAAGATAATTTGTGCCATACATTCTTGAAATAGTCCTTCTTTCCACAAAGAAGCTTACATGCCCTTGGTCGAAGGCTCTGATTACATTACAAGTTGATGTTTTGTATGTGACTTTTGACCAAAACACAGCTGTCATGCCCTTGGTCGAAGTCTCTAGTCCAATTTCGCCATAACTGACCTTTTGTATGTGAACTCTGACCAAAGAGCAGCTAACATGCCCCTAGTTGAAGGCTCTAGTTCGGTTACATTGTAAGTTGACGTTCTGTACGTGAATTTTGACCAAAGAGCAGCTGACATGCCCCTAGTTGAAGTCTCTGGTTCAATTTCACCACAACTAGTCCTCTGTATGTGACCTCTGACCAAAGAGCAGCTGACATGCCCCTGGTTGAAGGCTTTGGTTCGGTTACATTGTAAGCTGATGTTCTGTATGTGACTTTTCATCAAAGAGCAACTGAGATGTCCCTGGTCAAAGTCTCTGGTTCAATTTCACCACAACTAGTCCTTTGTATGTGACTTCTGACCAAAGAGTAGCTGACATGCCCTTGGTCGAAGTCTCTGGTTCAATTTCACCACAACTAGTCCTTTGTATGTGACCTCTAACCAAAGAGCAGCTGACATGCCCCTAGCATAACGGTAAATGATGCACAATGGAAAAACGAAGCCAGATCAGGGGATACCAAGGCGAAATGGATGTCTCTGGCATTGAGCCAGGTTACTCTAAGGAGTGTTAGGCACCACTCAAGGATATAAAGACTTGAGGGTTAGGCTGTGATTGTAGACGCACTCTGAATCATTGAAATGGCTGCAGTTGATTTAGGTTAAGGCCCGTGACACCTTTGTCCACTGACTGGAGGCATGTAATATTCATCCACTGTTCTTTGCTATGCTCGGATGGCAAGAAGTAATGTGAAATCGTAGTCTGTCCTAGGCTGGCCATCCTCTGTTACTCATTGTATCGTGTATTCAGCTTTGCTGTCCTCAAACCTTCGACAAACAATGTCTACCACGCTCGAACTGTTACGGAAGAATTGTTGTCACACTGCTGACTCTGCAAGTTCGTGTAGCTCGTACACTGACTGGTATCCTCACTATATATGTACTTTGACTACTGAGGAGCTGGAATGTCCTTGGGCAAAAGCGCTTGGTAAAGATCCTGCAAGCAAAAAGAGTGATCCAAGCAAGGCTATGAAGACTATTGCTATTGTTGTGGATTCTATTGTTTGTGAACGATTTGGCTATGTAAAAGTGAGCTTAATCAAGAAATGCATGCCTTGGGATTTTAGTTGCATCGTTGTCCGCGTTTGCTATCTTTCTTGTTCAATGACTTCATTATCGGGGTTGTTTGCTTGTTTAGTTCAGTTGTTGGTTTGCCCTTAGTTTGGCTGGAAAACTGTATGCTTGTAGGAGGAGGATGACACCTTCGACTCAGTTGTCACTACAAAGACTTGCAAGTCATTAGGTGGCTCTCACGTGGTATTAGTGACACTCGAACTCACTACAAGGTATTGCGATGGACCTAGCTCCATGCCAAACTCTTTAAGGTCCTGCGCCCACTTTTTCCTTTTCGATATCATCGTCTTTCCTTTTCTTTTATTCCCTCATAGATGTGTGGCTTCACTCTAACCCTGTCTTGAAGGTAATAAGCGCCCAACCTATCCAGGAGGCCTTTATTGTACAAGGGTGGGTCAGTCCCTCAAAGGTGTGATTTGACTGAGTGCGTTCTCCAACTCCACTCCAAGGTATGGTAAGGGTAGAGCTACAACACATGCCTCTCACTCTTGGGCTGACTTCTGTCTTCGCCTTCTGTCTTCGCCTTCTGTCTTCTCTATTCTTTTATGCCCTTGCAAATGTATGTTTTCTTTTCTGGCTCACACTCTCAGTCACCCCTAACATTTTATCTCCCTCGTGGAGGTGCAGGATCCTTGTGGAGCTTGGACACTTCGTTTGGCTTAAATGTTCAGTGGCTCCCTTGCTAACTTGGCTGTCTAAGTAGTGACAACTGAGGATCGATGATCCACTCTAACCTTGACAAGCTTTTCCAATTTTTCATCATCGGGCAGAATGTTATTGACAAGCAAACTACCCTTCTAATTGTTCTAGATGTTTTTCTACTGTTTTATGCTTTTTCCTTTTTCTTTTTATTTATCATTTGTACTTTCTTATTTTTTTTGCATTTTGATATATGATGATGCAGAAAGAAAACAAAGAAAACCCAGGAAAAGGATACAGCTTCAGTCCTTGTCATTGCTGTTTTGCCGATGCCATTGAGGTTTACGATAACTCCTTGTAGTGCCACTGGAAATTGAAATCAAAGTAGGTGCATCTGTAGCCATCACAATCATTATTGAAACTGAAACAGTCAATGTGAATGCTGATTCTGCTGATGTCATTTGAACTGCATCTTTGTTTGAGTTGATATCTGTTGTGTTGGCTGTCTCCCACTTGATCCAGGGTATTTGCACGTGTTAGGTTAGATCAGCGCATGGCAAATCGGCAAACTTTAAGGTTGGACCCCCCCTCCCACAGGGGAACAAGAACAGGAGTGGCGCATATGAGTGGCACCGAATAGAATTGAGAAAAGAAAGAAGGACAAACTAGGCAAATGGGGAAGAAGAAAAAGAGCGGTATACACATGTGTTGCCAAAAAGAAGCAAGAAGAGTACAAGCTAGGGAAAAAAGAAGAAGCCCGATGGTTTCCCCGGGAAAAACTGGGAGAAACGGGAAAACCCCTAATGTTCCAGTATCCTTGGAGCTTGCAGGCCCTAACACGGTATGGTTGGCTATTCTAGGGTGTGCACGTGTGCGTGCAAGTGTGTGTGCAAGTGTGTGTGTGGGCTGTCTCCTGTGTGTTGACGACAATGCTCCCATTGTCAATCAAATTTTGGACAGCATTCCGGAGAGTGTGACACCCATTTGTTGAATGCCCACGTACGCGATGGTATTGGCAAAACAAGTTTGCCTTATACCACTGAGGAAGTGGGTTCGGTGGCGCGTGAATCTCCGGTAGCCACATAAATGGCGCAACTTTAGGAAAGATGTCGCTCATCGATTCTCCAAGTGAGGTGAGGTCTCTTTCCTTATGGCGAGGCCGCCCTTGCCGTTGTTGCTGCCTCTGCTGACGCAGCATATCACGACATGTCGGTTCAATGGTGACATGTGGATGTGTAATGCACACTGAATTAGATGCTGGTGATGATAAAGATATGGGTGCAAGTGATATGCCTCGTGTGGTAACAATAATAGTCCCACAGTCGACTAAAGTCTGTATGACATCTCGCAAAGTGAAGCATTTATCAGTCGAATGCCCCAGGGCTCGTGATAATCGTAGTATACGCTCGCATTGTACCACCAAGGGAGTGGAGTCGGTAGGGGACGCGGATCTGGGAGTCTCAGAAGCGACACAACCTGAGGAAAAACAGCACTCAGTGGCTTACCCAGTGGAGTGTAGTCTCTTTCAATGCGATGGCCTCGTTTCTTCTTTGGTTGCTGTCCTTGTTGAGCCGATGCGACGAGATGCACTGGCTTGACAGTGGGAGGTGTGCACCTAGTGTGCGGTGACAACCTACGTGTTGGAACCTGATCCTGATGTTGAGGTGAATTCTGGATATGCTGTGTTGTGTGTCGTGTTGAGAGCAACAACTGCGGCACCGATATAGTTTCTGGTGACGGACTCGAGAAATGTTGTACCCTCACGCAACCAATGGGTTGACTCCTAGGTGACTGTGATGCATGTTGTGAATAATGCAATTGTGGTGCAGGAGGTAGAGATAACGCCCCCATCGCCAGAGCAGTGGGATGCTGAGGCGATGGTATGGGTGATAAAGTAGTGGGGTGAGCTTGCAATACTATTGTGGTCTGCACTGGAACCTCAGAGGTCGGAGGAGGAGGACTCTCAACATGATCAAGAGAAAGGGCCATGCGCTCGAACTCTCGGGCCAAAGCCCTCAAGCATTGAGCCTACGTGGCCGAAGACCCACCAAAAGATAGGTCAGAAGGCACGAGCGGAAAAGGAACGGTCCCTAAAATAGATGAATCGACAGCTCCTTGAACTCCTGAAATAGGAGGGCCCGAGGAATAGGGTGTAGATGGTAGAACTTCTGGGACCCGCGTGGTAGTCACTGTAGTTGAATCAGTGACAGGCCTTAGACAGACTTGTGTTTGCCACTGTCCCGGAAGAGAAGATAAGGATCCTCCCTGATTCCTAAATTAGGAAACACAGAGGGATGAAGAAGCAATCAAAGTGAGAGAAGGAGGACCCGAGTGTGGGACCCCCTTCAAAACAACAACTGGAGGCTTGCAGGTTTGCGGGGCCATGGCTTCCCGCAAGTGAAATAAAAGAGCTGCAGAAAAGGATGAGCGCACGAGCTCTAAGATGAACTACAGTCAACAAGTGACCAATAGCTCAGAAAAGACAAGAGAACACAACCACGGGAGGCCGCCCGCGACGGAGACACTTGAGCTCCTGGCTGAGGACCTCGCAACAAAGTACCTGAGAAAACAGGTAAGAGAAACAGGTATCAGAACCTGGACAACAACGCAAAGACAAATGCGAGTTATTAATGTTGCATGCCATGACACACAATGCAGATGAATGTCCTAAAGTGCACTCTCTCACCATGCATGTTTCACTTCTCTTCATGAACAGAGCAAAAAATGCTTACATAGATAAACTGGCCACTTTGGCGTCCAGGCTCTCTACACCTGAAGACCATGTAGTTATAGTATTTGTCATGTGCATAAAGCAACTAGCATATTGCATGAGCGTAGAAGAGGCGGATTGAGCACAAGAACTCCCATAGCATCATGATATCAAAGTCTTTCTAGAGTTGGGGGACCTCCCATTGCACACCTCAATAGTCGACAGAAGGACCATTGCACGCTTGCATCAAAATATGTGTTAGGAAGGGAATACTTCTACAAACGATCCTACAATCAGATGTTCTTGCGATGAGTGGACAAGAAGGAGACCAATGCAGTCATGCTTAAGATCCATGTTGGAGCATGCAAACTACACATGAATGTCATGTTGCTGCTGAAGAAGATCATATTGCAGGGATATTTTTAGTCAACCATGGAAGCCAATTGCTGCCATTTTGTGCATAAATGCCACAGTTGCAAGATCAATGGACATTTCATCCATGTGCTCCCTCAGTAGCTGCATAATATGTCATCGCCATGGCCCCTTACCACTTGGGTAATGGATGTTATCGGAGCCGTTGACCCAGTCGCATCGAATGGCCATTGCTACATCTTGGTTGCGATAGACTACATCACAAAATGGGTGGAAGCAACCTCCTATAAGGCAATCACTATCATAGCAATGGAGAAGTTAATCAAAAACAACATCATAGCCTAGTATGAGGTCTCACATGCAATCATCTCAGACAATGGGGAAAATTTCATTGCAAAGAAGGTCAAGGAATACTTGCAGAAATTCAAGATCAAGCACCATAAGTCCTCTTAATACCGCCCACAGATGAATGGTGTAGTCGAGTTAGCCAATAAGAACCTTGCTAAGATATTGAAAAGGATGGCTGAGATTCATAAGGACTAGCACAATAAACTCCTGTACGTGCTATGGACCTCCAGAACATCGATTCACATGTCTACGGGAGCGACTCCATACACATTGGTCTACAGTATGAAGGCCGTCCTCCCATAAAAGTGGAGATTCTGTCACTCAAGATTTTGAGAGAGGCTAGGTTAGCAGAGGCAGATTAGGTGGAGGACTGGTGCATCCAGTTGAACCTGATTACTGAACATAGGCTATAGGTCATGCATTACGCCCAATGCTATTAGAAGAGGATGGCCATGGCATACTAGAAGAATGTCAGGCCAAGAAGCTTCAATTTGGGGACCTAGTCTTGCAAGCTATTCATCTTCTCGATGCCTACGGAAAGTTTAGACCAAACTGGCATGGTCCCTTCATTGTCAAGCAAACCTTCTCCAGGGGAGTGACCATCCTAGAGAGCGTAGACCAGGTTGAGCAGATTGGGTCAGTCAATGCATGCTAAAGTAGTACTACCAGTGACGAGGCTGTATCCTTTTCCTTGTTGTGGTTTTCTCCCCACTCCTCTTGATTCTTCTTAAACTAAAGGAAAAAAACCTAAGCATATAAAAACAACAACCCTACTCGATGATGAAAATCGAGAAAGTAGGCCTGCTTTGGCGGGGAATTGTTCCTTTTTAGTTGACACTATCTAGATGACCAGATAGGTGATGGAGCGATCACTCATTGAAAGGAGGAAAAAGTGACTAAGTTCCACAAAGGACCTACACCTTAAAAGGGAGTCAAAATGCTAGGAGTGAGTGAGTGGGCGAGCCAAAAGAAACACTTGTATAAGGACACAACTGAAATGAAGAAGAAAGAAGGCGATGATAGAAGTACGTCCTAAAGAGAAGGACATGCAGGGAAGCCCTATCCCTACAGCATACATTGGAAAGGAGTCGAGGCATGCATGTAGACACCTCAGTTTTGTGGTTGCTTATCGGTGGACCCATCCAGAAGAAAATACTCTGGTTGTGACAGACTAAAAACCAACTCCTTAGTACCCAACAAATACCCCAATAGTCCCAAACCAACCCAACACCATAAAATAACCACTAAACCACAAGTCCAAAGCCCATAAGTGGTTCAAACACTCAGGAAACAGGCCCAACATCTAGTAACTAGGCTCTGCCATAAGTCTCTATGTGTAATGACCGCGTACAACTACAGTGGCTTGTTGTCACGTCTTACTATCGCAGATAGGTACTACGGATGTCTTGGGTCACTAGCAACTATAGCAAGGTCAATCGATCCATTCACCTCATGGACCACTGGTTCATTGCTCCTTATTGGCTTGTATGGACTTGAATGGACCATTAGCTTATTGCTTCTTATTGGCTTGCATGGACTTAAGTGTGCACCTTAGCGTGCTTTAACCACATGTCCTTTCTCCACATCTAAAATCTTAATCCAATCCTATTAAATTAATCTCCACCGACCATTTGAATTACAATCTAAACCAACAAGATTCATGCAAACCCTAACACTATAAGATCAGACCCCTTACATATGCGAAAGGGATCCAAGCCTCAGCATCCTAGACTGAGCTCTCCACATCCAAAAACCCTTGACAACACAAACCCTAGAGATCCTAAGCGACTTGTCCTCTGGAGAGCATCCATAAAACATCAAATCTGAATATGGAATAGTTTATCAGAATATTATCCAAGTGAACATAAAGACAAGTAACGTGGCAAAAGTCAGTCAAAATATAGTAACTATGGCAAGTTATCAGCAAAATGCAAGAACTAAATGCAAGCACAATAGTGAAATGCAATAGAGAATGTTACAGAAAGTGAAAATTATGCAAAATATCTTAGTGATAGCATCACAATCTATACGAACAGACAAACAATATTATAGCGATTTGTAAACATTCATTGGAAACGTCAACTAGTACTCCTTTGTACAACTAGGCAATAAGGTGGCAGTTTGGGCTATCTCTGTGCTCTGGCTAAACATGGAAATCGGGCTGAGCTAGCCCTGGGCCGCCAGGCCTAGCCCGGGCTCGGTCCAGCACGGGCCCGAAAAAAGGAAACATGGGCCCGGTAGGGCCAAGCCCGTCGTTGGCCGTGGGCTGTGACGGGCCTAACGATCAGGCTCGCCAAGGCCTGTTAAGTAGACCCATTTTGGCCAGCAAAAACACCCTAGGCCGGGCCAGGCCTAGTGGGCCCGCTAATAGTAAAAAAATATATATATATAACAGGGCTAGGCCAGGCAGCTCGGCCTGTTTTAAAAAAATAATAATAATAACAGGGCCAGGCCTGGCAGCTTGGCCTATTTTAAAAAAAATAATAAAAAAAATAACAGGGCCAGGCCAAGCAGCCTGACCCGTTATAAAAAAATAAAAATAAAAAATTTGCAATGGTCCAAAGCAACGACTAGAAATTATGGCCGTTGCTATGCAACAGCCATTTTTCTTTATTTTATTTTATTTTTTTTTAAAATCATTATTTTTATCCTATAAATACCCCCCCACCCCATTCATTTTTCTTCACAACTCAATCTTCTCTTCTCTTCTCCAGTACAACTTTCTCTACTACAAATTTCTCCCAATTTTCAATTGAAGATTTCGTTGTTTGGCTTTGAATTCCGCTCGGTCTTCTACTCTCCAAACTCTAGTCTCCACGCGACAATTGTGGCATCGGAATCTGCATTTTCTGCAGGAAATGGAGTATTAAATGATAAAAGATGTAGATTATCAGAGAAGTCTTTAGAAGCCTCTGTCTGCTTAAAAGATTGGTACGATGCGGTTGATCGTCTTCAAGGATTGAACTTGAAGTCTGAATCAGAAGAAGACGATAATGCGACATCAACTTCAACAGGCAGAACAGACTCCCCAAATGAATAATTCTTGATGTAAAATTTTAAAATAAAAAATGTAAAAAAAATGATGTAAATATCTTTTGTATTTTTTTTTGTAAAAAAATGATGTATTTCAAATATTTTTTTATTAATAAAAAAAATAATTTTTAAAAATAATTTTTGGGCCCAATGGACCGGCTCAAAAACCTAGCCCACAGACGGGCCATGGGCCGTGCCAGGCCCATGGGTTGTAAGAGGATGCTCAGCCCAGCCCGACCCAGACCAGCCTACGGGCCAACCCGGCCTGGTCCAAGCCTGTGTGGGCTGGCAGTTTCTTGGGCCGGCCCGGCCCGGCTCGACCCATTTTCCATCTCTAGCTCTGGCAAGGGTCGATGGGACACCATGTCGGGAGTCAGCCATACGCTACCCTACCTTACCCAATCCCTATAGTCACTGATGCCCCTTCTGAGCTGCCACCTCCAGCTACCCATTTTCTTTGCTGACACCCTCACCTCTGACCAACACTCACCAAAACTAGTGCCCCTACAACCCTTTGACACCCCGATGCCACCAGCTAGTTGACCGACACTATGCTCGACCAAAGCCACCTTCGACCATAACCCAATGGCATTTACCACCATAGACGAGCCTCCATGCCACTGCATCACAGCCCAACCTCCAGCCCCAAGTCATGGCCAACCATGCCCCTGCACTGCAGCCGTCGACACACCACCATGCCACCACGTCGAACGACACTTGTCTGCATCCATTGGCTGACATCTCCCTTCAAGCAAGTTGCCAACCTAGACAAAAAGAGGGAATGGGGAGCATGATAGAGAAATGACAGAGGAATAGAGGACGAGACTTACCATGGAGGAAATCGTTGGAGTCACACCATCAGTACCGCCTTCAGCTACCGCCTAGCCTCTCGTTCGACCATCACGAACGACCGAAGGCACCTTGAAGCTTGCCCCCACTTACTGTTCCTCATCACTGCACGTTGTCGCCAATCATCAACACCCAAACCATAACTATCATAAGGGAGAAGAGAAGATGAGGAAGACGAGAGGGCACCCAAAAGTAGAAGATGAATGAGGAAATGAAAGAAGGGTGGAAGCTTTGGTTAAAAAAATGAAGAAAGAAAATAAATCAATGAAGAATGCATAAAGATCAAATGAGGTAGTTGAAGCACTTGTAATCGTTATTTTGGGGGGCCATTTAAGACTTTAAAGTTCTCCAACATTCTGGGACAATAGTTTTCCACTTGAGACAGAGTTTGGCCTTAGGGGTTAAAGCGTAAATTGTTTGGTAAAATTGCAGTTTGGCCCTTAACTTTCATAACATCGCATCAGCACCCCTTGACCGAGCAAATTTTATTGCAAGCCCCAAGTGCCTGATAATGTCGACATAAATCACCTGAAGTAGTTGCATTGTAGAATATTTCGCCATCATGGCAAAAATTGCATTTAAGCCCCTAACTTTAACAGAAGGCTAAGTCAACGTAACGAAATTACAGTTACATTCCTTAAAAGTATAGATCTGCCTTCTGACTTCTGAGCACTCAACCAGATCACAAATGCCCCCAAATTTCCAGTGGATTACAATACTTGAAAAAACTACAAAAATGCCCCTAACCTGTATAAAAAAGTCAGATGGCTCCCAATCTTTGATAGGAGTGCAACAATGCACTCCTAGGATGCCATAGAATCTTCCAACATTTGCAGATCACAAGTATCCTAGGGTAACTAGTATAATGGTACAAAGTGGCAACACTTGGCAAAATTACATTTTACCCCCTGTAGCCATGCCGGCGGAGAGATCGCAAAGAAAATGCGAAAAGTCGACAAGGCTACGGCAGAAAAACAAAACAAAAAAACTGCAAAATGCAAGAGTCGCCACCTAGTCTATTATGGAAGACGAGGAAAACCAAATAACACATGAAAAATCATGCAAAACAATAAGGAAGGTCTACGAAAACCAGAAATGTGGGTAAGGATCCCTGTTACGTACGAGGAAGGTGTTAGGCACCCTCGTACGCCCGATAAAATCAGTCTTCTATGA
>JAMKQA010027874.1:0-14225 GCA_024699735.1 Posidonia australis
ATTTGTTTTCAGCAGTTTTCTTGCATTTTAGATTGCATTTAGGCATGTAGAAAGCAAGGATGATAAATCGCTCAAGATATTAGATCTTTGATCTTATTATGCAATATTATTGCATCAACTCTTGGCCCGGCACACGAGCGATATTCCTAAGCATTAGGACACACCCCGACACATCATGCGCCTATACTTTAGACACCACAAGCACTTGCATGGTATGGCATATCGCCCTTGGGCCTACAGCAAAAGGCTGAAAAGTCGATATTCCATAAGCAAAAGAGAAATCAATAGAAGACCAATTTATCGGGCGTACGAGGGTGCCTAACACCTTCCTCGTACGTAACAGGGATCCTTACCCATATTTCTGGTTCACGCAGTCCTTTTTTTATTTTTTTTGCATGATTTTCATGTTTTATGGTTTTCCTTGTCTTCCATTTGAATAGACTAGGTGGCGACTCCTGCATTTTTTTTCTTCTTTTCTTTTTGTCGTGGCTTTGCCGCTTTTGGCACACATAATATTATTTATTTGTGGCCACCCCCGATGGCATGGTTCACCGGTACAGAGAATTTCAATATTCTGAAAATTTTCGGTGTACCGAAGTGATTATTTTTAACAATTACTTACACTATATCTGAAGGTGTACAAATACCTAAATCTCTTCTTATTTTAGTGAATTGTTGTTTTTCTAGTGGTTTTGTAAATATATCAGCAACTTGTTCTTTAGTTGGAATAAATTCTAATTTTATATTATTTTTAAGAACATTATCTCTTAAGAAATGATGTCTTACTTCAATGTGTTTTGTTCCAAAGTGATGTACTAGATTTTTGGATAAATTAATTGCATTTGTATTGTCACAAAAAATTGGAGTTGTTGACAATGTTATATTAAAGTCTTTTAGAGTTTATTTCATCCATAAAATTTAGGCACAACAACAACCAGCTGCAATATATTCAGCCTCCATTGTTGAAAGTGCAACACTATTTTGCTTCTTACTAAACCAAGAGACTAAAGAGTGTCTTAAAAATTGTCAAGTTCCATTAGTACTTTTTCTATCAGTTCTACATCCAACATAATCAGCATCACTATACCCTTTTAGATCCAAGCTAGTGTTTCTAGGATAATATAATCCAAAATCAATTGATCCTTGAAGATATCTTAAAATTCCTTTAACAGCTTTCAAGTGTGATTCCATAGGTGATGCTTGTAATCTTGCACACAAGCATACACTAAACATTATATCTAGTCTACTAGCTGTTAAATACAAAAGAGATCCAATCATCCTCTTATATAATTTTTGGTCTACCTTTTGTCCATTCTTATCCTTTTCTAACTTAGTGGAGGTCCTAATAGGTGTCCTAACTATTTTGCTATGTTCCATACCAAATTTCTTCAATAATTCCCTAATGTATTTTTCTTGATTGATAAATATTCCATTTTTGCTTTGTTTTATTTGTAATCCTAGAAAGAAAGTTAATTCACCCATCATACTCATTTTAAATTCTTTTTACATAACTAATGAGAATTCTTTGCATAGATCTTCATTAGTTGATCCAAAAATGATATCATCAACATATACTTGGATAATTAAAATATCATTATCTAACTTCTTTATGAACAAAGTAGAGTCAATAGCACCAATAGTAATTTTTTGATCAATTAAGAAAATTTTCAATCTTTCATACCATGCCCTACGTGCTTGTTTTAGTCCATACAATGCTTTGTTCAATTTATAGATATTATTTGAATAAGATTCATCTTCAAGACCCAGGGGTTGTTTAACATAAACTTCTTCTTCAATAACTCCAATCAAAAATGTACTTTTTACGTCCATTTGAAAAAGTTTAAATCTTAGGTGACTAGCATATGCTAATAGCATCCTAATGGACTCTAATCTTGCTACAGGAGCATAGGTTTCATCAAAATCGATGCCTTCCTCTTGATTATAACATTGAGCTACAAGTCTAGCTTTATTTCTAATTACATTTCCAGATTCATCTAATTTGTTTCTAAATATCCATTTAGTTCCAATTACTTGTTGATTTTCAGGTTTTGGAACGAACTTCCATTCATTGTTTCTTTCAAACTAATTTAACTCTTCATGCAATGCATGTACCCAATATTCATCAAATTCTATATGCCTTGCTTCTTGTAGAATATCCTACAAGAATACCTTCATCAGATTTAGAGTCAAATTTATCCAAATTATCTTTAGTATTAAAAATGAAACATTTGCAACCAAAAATATCATGCCCTACATTTTCCACAATAATTTAAAACAAATTAAATTACTGGGAAATTAAAGCCAAACAGTAAGTATCAAACTACTAAAAACCTATGTGTGCGTCTAGCAGACTCCAAACTATATGCACTACGCTAACTCTCTCCATACATGCACTTGCAAACCAAAACACGAGGAAAAACGTATGAGTGACAAAAAGTCACCCAATACGCACCCCAAGGAAAACCATGGAAAACAAAACTATAATCTATTTTCCTTTTAAATTCATTTCGCAAACCATTTTCAAAACCTCATAAACCAGGCCCACACCGGCCAAAGCCACAAACTAGGGCTCTACTAGCCCAAAGCCACAAGCAAAGGCCCTCAATGGCCAAAACCACACACAGTGAGTAGGAAAGTCCAGCGCTAGGCAACCAAACTCTAGCCACACGCAGTCCACCGAGGAGCGACTACGACGTTCTACACTGCCACGGTGTGCCACCATGTGCAGGAGCCAACCACCATCCCGCGATTCTCTCACCTAGAGAACTCTCACAAAGGCAACCCCTCCTTGGGAAGGTTGTCCTGTCTCTCAGACCAGTACCAACTACGGGGCACGTGTCCCACCCGCACTAGCCACCACAGGGTACGCCTCCTCACGGTGTCCTCCACACACGGTGCTCAGGAGGGATTATCATACCTCCACACCCGATGACACCTGAGCCTCAGTGCTCACAGCAACAACAGGTGTATCATACCTCTCCTGTCATGCCACAAGACACATCTACTCACAACACAACCCTAGCCTTAAGACGACAGTGAAGGAGTCTCATACCTCCAAGACCCGATGCCCCTCAGCCTCAGGTATCTCGACCCTCGACCTCAACCAAGGAGTCACACCCGACCACCCGAGAATGTCGTCACATTCCCTGGTCCCGATGACACGGTCCCACACTGTCTCGGCCCGCACACAGAAAACTAGGAAAACATTTTCCAAACCAGGCCAACTATTTCCTTGAAATCCATTTTCCAAACCAATTTCACATCTTTTGAAAATTCTTCCAAAACCTCGGCAAAGCGACGCATCAAGTGTCCCAGGGGACCACCGTTGACGGCCCACAATCCCATCTCAATGGGACAAAACATGGTAATCCATAAAGCACTCGGAAAACACATTTTATTAGCACATTTGGGCCTACATTCGGCACGCCAAAAACCCCTGGTTCGGTAGGCCGATCTGGATCAGTTGACCGAATTAGGACAACAGTCAACACTCAGGCCAAATTCGGTATACCATCCAAAATCGGACGACTAAATTTCGACCATAGGACCTAAACTGATAGAAAAACGATATGCCACATGGAATCGGTATATCGAAATCCACTGGTTTGGTATGCCGTTTCCATTTCGGTACGTCGAATTCTGTGAAACCAAAACATGACACAAACCCTATCGTCCGAAATCCCCCCAACTGGGACTTAAGATCGGACCCCCTAAACAAGCACCAAAAATCTTGCATAAAACATAAGGTGTAGACCCTCGAGTCTACTCCAAAAACCCAATAAACAAAACTAAAATCCATTCTCTATGCATCAAGATATAAAATCGGAAAGGCAAAAGGGTCAAAAGGACCTAAAACGCTACCACTGACATAAATGCCCATAAATCCACCATAAAAACACAATAAATCACAATAAATTCTAGGAAAGTAAATTTACCTAGATTTCATGCAATCCTAGCATTTTCTACCAATTTCATGCTCTCTATTACATGAGATGGAGATGCGTACCTTAAAACGAGCTCTGGCGATCTTCAGCCGACTCCGGAACTCCGGTGACCACGGCCTCACCACGACCCCAAGGACGCTCTAACCAAGCTCCACGTGCCACCCGAGCCACCGCAGCCCTTCTACTTCCCTCTCTCTCTCTATCTCTCTCTCTCGACATGTAACAGGGGGAGGAAATAGGGGAGACGAGTGGAAAGGAAAATGGGGAAGAAGAAGTGCGCGCCAGGGAGAAGAAGGAAAGAAGAAGAAGGTAGCGATGGGTGGTGAAGGAGTGCGGTTTGGCTTATAAAGCCTACGCCTATAGTAGCTGGGAACATGCTCACCTACACGTCTCAGCCACTAGCACACCGCACGAGCAACCAACCACCAGTCACAACCAACGAGGCCAACTGCAAGCCTCAACCACTGGCCCATAAATACGGGTCCCACACGGACCCACACCCTGGCCCCACACGCATAATGCCAAACCACGAATAGGGACACGCAAACAGAAGCCGGCCCACGAGGCCCAAGCCCAAAAACACAAAACCACACAACAAGCCTCAGAACAATAACACCTGTCTAGGAATAAAATTCATAAAATGTAAATAATTACAAAATGAATTTTACAGGTGTTACATCCTAACCCCCTTCAAAGAAGATTTCGCCCTTGAAATCACTAGGCGAAAAGATACCGGTACTAGGCTAGGATGGCTTCTTCATGTTCCCACGTGGCCTCCTCGGCTCCATGATGTTGCCACCGCACCAAAACCAACGGAATCACCTTATTCCGCAACACCTGCTCCTTGCGGTCCACAATCTCGACGACATCCTCCACAAAGGACAGATCTTCCTGGAGCCCTTCTGGCTGAACTTGGATCACATGAGAAACGTTAGCCAGGCACTTCCTCAGCATGGAGACATGGAACACGTCGTGCATGGACGACATCTCTGGTGGTAGATCCAACTGGTAGGCAACCTCACTGATCCTCTAGGTGATCTAGTACGAACCAATGTAGCGAGGACTCAGCTTGCCACGCTTCCAGAACCGCATGACACCCTTGGTCGGAAACACCTTCAAAAACACATAGTCTCCCACTAGAAACTCTAGTGGTCTCCGCCTCCTGTCGACATAGCTCTTTTGCTGACTCTTTGCAGCCAACAGCCTGCTCCGGATCAAATCCACCTTATCTGCATACAGCTACACAAGCTTAGGACCAATCAACTGATGCTCGCCCACTTCACTCCAACAAACTGCCAATCTGCATGGCCTACCATACAAAGTTTTGTACAACGCCATCCCGATGCTCGAGTGATAGCTATTGTTGTAGGTGAACTCAATCAGTGGCAAATGGTCCTCCCAACTCTCTTGAAAGTCTAAGGCACATGCTCTGAGCATATCCTCTAGCGTCTGGATAGTCCTCTGTGTATGACCATTCGACTGAGGATGAACTGCTGTGCTATAGTTGAGCATAGTGCTAAAGGCCACCTGTAGATTTCTTCAGAACCTTGAGGTAAACCTTGTGTCTCTATCCGACACGATGGACACCGGAACACCATGCAGCCTCACGACCTCGGAGACATACAACTCCGCCAAGTGGTGCATCGAAAGCTTCACCGAATGGCCAGGAAGTGAGCAGACTTGATTGGCCGATCCACGATCACCCACACGGTGTCGTTCTTCCTCTGAGTCCGCGGCAAACCAGTCACGAAGTCCATCGAGATGTGATCCCACTTCCACACAGGAATATCCAACAGCTGCAAGGTCCCTCCAGGTCTTTAGTGCTTTGCCTTGACCAACTGGCAGGTAGTACATCTCGCCACATGGTCAGCAACATCTCTCTTCATGTCAGGCCACCAAAAGTTCCACTTCAGGTCTCGGTACATCTTCATACTCCCAGGGTGAATGGTGTACCTGGACCGATGCACTTCATCCAATAGCCTCTATCTGGCCTCCCCATGTTGGGGCACATACAGACGCATAGCATACCTCAGCTCTCCATATGCCCCAACAGAGAAATGAAGCTCTTCACCAGCCTCAAGCCTCTCAAACACAACTTGAACAAATGAATCCAGCTACTGACAGGCGACAATAAACTCTAACAGCTTAGGGTGAACAAACAAGTTGGCCATCCAAGCACCAACCGTTCCCTAAGCTTGCCACTTCGGCCTATAACTCACCAGATCCTCCAACATGGTCCACTCCTTGACCATCAAGCTCGCCATCATGTGTGTACGCCGACTCAAGGCATCGGCAACCACATTGGCCTTACTAGGATGGTAGGACAAGCTAAAATCATAGTCCTTCAAATACTCCACCCAATGGTGCTGCCTCAAGTTGAGGTCCCTCTACATGAAGATATACTTCAGGCTCTGATGATCGGTGAAGACCTCAAACTGCTATCTATAGAGATAGTGTCGCTAGAGCTTGAGAGCAAACACTACGGCAACCATCTCCAAATCGTGGGTCACGTAGTTATTCTTATGATCCTTCAATTAACGCGATGCATATGCGATGACATTGCCATGCTGCATCAGAACACACCCTAACCCAACACCACTGGCATCACTATACACAGTGAAGCCACCACTTCCACAAAGCAGAGTCAACACGGGGGCAGAAGCTAGACGAGACTTCAGCTCTTGGAAACTCACCTCACAATTCTGGTCCAGCAAAAAGGAACTCCCTTCCTGGTCAACTCTGTCAAAGGCGCAGCTATGGAGGAGAAATCCCTGATAAACCTCCTATAATAGCCCGCTAGATCCAAGAAACTCCTAATCCCCGACACAGTCCTGAATCGCTCCCAACTACTCACCACCTCAACCTTGGCAGGATCCACTCTAATGCCTTCTCCAGAAATCAAATGGCCAAGGAACATGACTTCACTCAGCTAGAACTCACACTTAGAGAATTTGGCGTACAGCTGATGACACCTCAGAGTATTCAAAACCGCCCTCAGGTGCAAGGCGTGAGTCTCAACATCAGGAGAATAGACCAGCACGTCATCAACAAAAACCACAACAAACTAGTCTAGAAAAGGGCTGAATATCCAATTCATCAGATCCATGAGCGCAGCTGACGCATTGGTCAAGCCGAAAGGCATGACCGTGAACTCGTAATGCCCGTACCGCATCCGAAAAGCAGTCTTTTGAATATCTAAGTCTCGGATCCTCAACTGGTGATACCCTGACCTTAGATCAATCTTCGAGAACACCGATGCAGACTGCAACTGGTTGAACAGGTCATCAATGCAGGGCAGGGGATACTTGTTCTTCACCGTGATCTGGTTTAGCATCCGATAATCTATACACAGTCGGAGCGAACCATCCTTCTTGCAGATGAACAAGACAGGCCCTCCCCACAGAGACACACTCGGCCTGATAAACCCCTTGTCCAACAACTCCTGCAACTGAGTCTTAAGCTCTCGCAATTCCACTGGCACCATGCGATAAGGAGGCTTCGACACAGCACCAGAATCGGGGATCAGATCGATCGAGAACTCTACTTCCCTGTGAGGTGGCATACCAGGCAAATCATCAGGGAAAACATCGGGATACTTACACACCACAGAGATGTTGTGAACACCCAACTTAGGAGAAGTGGAGGTAACTATACTAGCTAGATACCCCACGCAACTCCTAACCAAAGACTTATAAGCCTTCATAGCTGAAATGACAAGCTTAGCCTGACCCTGACACCCACCTTGCACAAAGAAAGACCCATCCTCAGGAGACCCAAAATAAACTATCCTTCGAGCACAGTCGATCAAAGCAGACTATTGCGCCAACCAATCCATGCCGAGTATCACATCATACTCCTACATGTCCATCACGATCAGGCTGGCGTCGAACTCTCTGCCATTCAGCATCAAGTCGACAGACCGTAGATACCTCCATGCCAAACTGTGCTCCCCCAGCAGCATCACCACGCTGAGATGAAAGGCTAGTCTAGCTAGTCTCGCTCCCAACTCCGCCGTAAAAGACTAAGAGATAAAGGAGAAAGAACTCCCTGAGTCAAACAACACTTTGGTCATCTGGCCAGCCACAATAAAAGAACCTGATGGCCAAACAAAACAAAACCACACATCCATTCAATCAGGCAGATGTCTAGATTACAAGGAGATTACAACATATCTCAGAGGGTTACAAAACCAACTATTCATCCTTACCCTCAATCACATCTCCCGAAGACCTAGTGCCTAGAGCTGCGATAGTGAACACCCATCCTCTAGTCGGCTGCTGCGGTGTGCTTCTTGCCTTCTTAGGTGGTTCCAGACAAGATCTCTGAACGTGTCCCGCCTATCCACAATTATAGCATACCACAAGAGCTGAGGTCCGCCTAGGTTGAGGACAATATGCAGCTATGTGGCCCACCTAACCACAGTTGAAGCATTGGTTCCCACTAGGAGCACTGGACCCTATCTGACTGAAGCCAACTCCGCTACCCCCAGTGAAACTCCGCCAGCCCACAGAGGAAACACTGGACCTTGCCTTCTACTTCTTCTCAGGGCTACCCAAATTACTGGCACTTGGAGGACCGGAGAAAGAGAACCGGGAGGTAAAAGAAGACTTACCCTTCCCCTTTGGACGACTCTCCAAGAATTTCTGATGCTCTGCCTCGAAGGGGTAAGCCATCCCAACCATGTCCACTACAATATGGCACCTATAGCCCATCACCTTCACCCGTAGCCCAGGGTTCAAGCCTTCCGAAAACCTCTACCCCCGCTCCTCCTCAGACTCATAGGCAGGAGCAAAGCGTTCCAGCTAGGCGAACTTAGTCTCATACTCGAGCACCGACATCGTGCGCTACTCCAGACTCCGAAAATCTTAGTGAAACTGCTCCTTCACGTGAACGGGAAAATACTTGTCATAGAAGGCTGCCTTGAAATCCTTCCACTGGATACTAACAGTGACTGAGTTCAGGAACTTCAGCCGCCTCACAGACTTCCACTGCCTATCTGCCTCACCATCTAGTAGGTAGGTCGCCTGCCGCACCTAATGCTCCTCGGGGCATGCCATGCTCCCCAGCATCTTCACCACCTTCTCCAACAAGGCCTCGCTCTCCCCAACACTGACCTAGGCCTTAAACGACGATGGACGAAGCTTCGTGAACTGGTTCAGCCATGGGTCACCCGACGGCTCACTGGACCTACTCTTGCACGAACTGCCTTCCATTCGCCTACGTCCTCTCAGGACTCAGTCTCCTCGACAGGGACCTTGCCCTTACGACCACGAGGAGGCATCCCGTTGGAGAAAGGCAATGTACCTGCACCATAGACAAAGCAACAACCAGAAAATCATGGCGAAAATCAGGTGTAGATCCTACCATGCATGCAAAAACCTACGGAGTCTCTAGACCAGACACCCTAGGTGTAATGCAACTTAGTGAACCTAGAGCTCTCATACCAGAAACTGTCACGCCCTAAATTTTCCACAATAATTTAAAACAATTAAATTACGGAAAAATTAAGCCACATAGTAAATATCAAACTACCAGGAACCTATGTGTGCGACTAGGAGACTCCAGACTATATGCACTACGTTAAATCGATCACATGTCTGCACCTGCAAACCAAAACCACAATGAAAATACATGAGTGACAAAAGTCACCCAGAACGCACCCCAAGGAAAGCCACGGAAAACAAAACTATAATCAATTTTCCTTTTAAATTCAATTCGCAAACCATTTCTTAAAACCTTATAAACCAGGCCAAAACCTTAACGGGGGCTCTACTAGCCCAAAGCCACAAGGAAAGGCCCTCAATGGCCAAAACCACACATAGTGAGTCAGGAAACCCAGCGCCAGGCAACCAAACTCTGGCCACACGTAATCCATTGAGGAGCGACCACAACGTTTTGCACTGCCACGGTGACGGCACCCTGTGCAGGAGCGTTTACCGTCCTGCGATTCCCCTTCCTCAAGAGAACCCTCCAAAGCCAACCCCTCCTTGGGAAGGCTGTCTTGTCTCTCAAGACGCTACCAGCTATGGGGCACGTGTCCCACCCGTAAAGGCCACCACAGGGTACGCCTCCTCACGGCGTTTTCCACACACAGTGCTCAGGAGGGAGTGTCATACTTCCACACCTGAGCCTTAGTTCTCACAACGACAGCAGAAGTATCATACCTCCCCGTCATGCCACAAGACACCTCAACACGCAGACCACAACCCTAGCCTTGAGACGACAGTCAAGAAGTCTCATACCTCCAAGACCCGACGCCCCTCAGCCTTAGGTATCTCGGCCCCCGACCTCAACTAGGGAGTCGCGCCCAACCAGCCGAGAATGTCGTCACATGCTCTGGTCTCGACGACACAGTCCCACACTGTCTCAGCCCGCACACAGAAAACTAGGAAAACATTTTCCAAAACAGGCCAACTATTTCCTTGAAATCCATTTTCCAAACAATTTTCATATCCTTTGAAAATTCTTTCAAAACCTAGACAAAGCGACATGTCAAGTGTCCCAGGGGACCACCGCTGACGGCCCACAATCCCATCTTACAAGGACAAAACACGGTAATCCAGAAAATCCTCGGAGAACACATTTTATAAGCACATATGGGCGTAGAATTGGCATGCCGAAAACATGTTTGGTATGCCAAAAATCCTTGATTCAGTAGACCGGTCTGAATCGATTGACCGAATCTGGTCAATGGTCAACACTCAGGCCAACTTTGGTATAACGAAACTGGTTCGGTCGATCGAAATCTCCTGATTTGAGCGACCGTCCAAAATCGGACGACCGACTTTCGACCAGAGGACCTAAACTGATAGAAAAACGGTATGCTGAACGAAATCGGTATACCGAAATCCACTGATTTGGTATGCCGTTTTCATTTCGGTATGCCGAATTCTGTGAAACCAGAAAACAGCCCAAACTCTATGGTTTGAATCGCCCCAACTGGGACCTCCGATCGGACTCCCTAAACAAGCACCAAAAATCTTGCATAAAATATAAGGTGTAGACCCTCGAGTCTACTCCAAAACTCAACAAACAAAACCAAAATCCATTCACCATGCATCAAGATATAAAATCACAAAGGTAGAACGGTCAAAAGGACCCAAAACGCACCAACCATCATAAATACAATAAATTTGCCATAAAATCACAATAAATTCTAGGAAAGTAAATTTACTTAGATTCCATGCAATCCTAGCATTTTCTACCAATTTCATGCTCTCTATTACATTACCTGAGAATGCGCTCCAGCAATTCTCCGGTCGGCTCCGATGAACTCCGACGACCACGGCCTCACCACGACCTCAGGGACACTCTTCCCAAGCTCCACGCACCACACGAACCATCGTAGCCTTTCCGCTTCCCTCTCTCTCTCTCTTGACGCATAACAGGGGGAGAAAACAGGGGAGATGAGTGGAAGGAGAAGGAGGAAAGGAGAAGAGGGTGGGGAAGGAGGAGTGGGAGCAAGGGAAAGAAGGTGGGGAAGAGGAGAGACGTGCCATCGAGGAGGAGGGGAAAGGAAGAAGAAGGAAGGAGAAGACGGCGATGAGCGACGAGGAGTGCAGTGTGGCTTATAAAGCCTGCGCCCGCAGTAGCTGGGGAACGTGCTCACCTACACATGTCAACCACCGACACACCGCACGAGCAACCAACCTCTCCGCCCAGCCACCAGCCACAACCAACGGCCCACGAATGTGGGCCCCACGTGGACCCCACACCTGTTCCCCACAAGCACAATGCCACAAAGTACAGTGCCAAACCACACACAGGGACACACAAATAGAAGCTGGCCCACGAGGTCCAAGCCCAAAAGCACAAAACCATACAACGGACCTCAGAACAGTAACACCCGTCCAGGAATAAAATTCATAAAATGTAAATAATTACAACAATGAATTTTACGGGTGTTACAATTTCAGATGACTTTCTATATGCATGTCATATTGATTGAATACATTGTATTTTTGTAGTTTTGCCTGTGTGGCTGCAAATATTGGGGAGATGTTGCTTTTAAGTTTTCTGCATGCTCCTAAGAAGTTATGAGTTTTGGCTTTAGTGTTGTTTTTATGTTGTGGTTCTAGAGTTGGACCTCGAACTTGTTGCATTCTATTGAACTAAGTCTTTCTTGTGCATATTGGACTCGTGTTTGGAGCACACATTTGCCTTATGCATTTGATTCATGTGTTTGTCTCGAGCGTTTGGATTTTTGGAGTTTTTGAAGTTTTTTCTGATTTTATTATGGAGTGTGTGTTGAGTGATCTTTTTGGTGATTACTCACCTGTGCTTATGTGTTGTGTTTTGCAGGTGCAAATTAATAGTCAACTTGTTTGTTAGTGCATATAGAGGAGTCACTCAGCCTCACATTGAGGATCTTAGGTAGATATTCTGTTCTGAATTTATTAATGTTGATTATAGCATTTTAGATTGTATACTTGGATTTAGATTCAGTATTGATTTGTAATTTAAAAAAAAGTAGTTATATTGGAGTAAGGATCGAGGTCATTATAAAAGACTTTAGGTCAAGTGATCAACTCTTTTGAAGGTGTTTCATGGTGGGTAAGAGAATTCCTCCAAATGTTTTTGTATTGATGAAATAATTGGTTGGGAGTTTTTGTTAAGGGTGAAAATAGATTTGGATAATCTAGGTTGCATTTGTATATGGATTTTTATCCAGTTTGTCACATATTCACTTGATATTTAATTTCTAATTTGTCCATGTTCAAAATCAATAATAACTAGCTTGTATATGTATCCAATATGCCTTGAATATGGAATTGAATTTTCATATCCAAAACATATATGTTGGAAATTTGAATAAAACGTAAATATATACATGTACAGCAAAATATATAGCACTCTTTTGCAACCCTTAGTTGGTTATCACATTGTCTAGGAAACTCTCTTTACATAGGGAAACATATTCCTCTCCCAACTATAAGTTTTTTTTTGATATAGTGTGTTCTCTCTTGTATCATTCTCCTTCCTGAATAGCTTCTACTTCGAAGAGTCCACGAACCTTTGATCAGTGAGCCTAGAGGGGGGCTATAGAGCAAGCAACAACTCTCATCTCGAAACAATATATACGCGTATATGGATTCGTAGTATATCCAATTACACATATGATATATAGCACTACTAGAAAAACAGGAAATCGCGAGGACAAATGTCCTCGTTAAGTCCTCCCAATGTCCTCGCCATTTCCTCGCTAATGACGTTTGCGAGGACATTGCGAGGACAATAAGTCCTCACTATATGCATCATCGTTAAATTTCAATTGCGAGTAAATTTCCTAGCAAAATCCTCGTAAAAAATTTTGCGAGGACTTTGCGAGGACATAAAGTTATGTCCTCGCTATTAGTCGTAATTTCCTCGCAATGTCCACGCATTGTTATCACAAAAAAATTTTAAAAAAATAAATAATAAATAATTGCGAGGACTTAGCGAGGAAAATGTCCTCGCTAAGTCCTCGCAAAAAAAAAAATAATAATAATAAATAAAATTTTGTATTAGACACGTATTTCATATCAACAATGTAATAAAAATAAAACCACAAAAATGAAGACAAAAGGACTGAAGAGAACACCATGCAGATTTTTAAAAAGAAACACATAATAAACAATGTTCCATGATTCTTGTACAAATGTAGCTCTGTTTATGATTCTTGTTCAATAATAAACAACGTTTCATGATTTTAAAAAGAAACACATAAAAAGAAAATGTAGCTCTATTTACTTAAGTACAGGTCTTCAGTTCTCGTGATTCTTGTAGCAAACCTGCGCATCTTATATGTGACTTAGTGGCTGCAACATTATTTGTATCATATATAGGATTTTCTCAATCTAGTGATGAGTTCCATGTGTGTTTCCAAAATTCAAGCCCAAATGAGAAAAACCAGTATATTTCACAACTGTCTTTCTCTTGTAAATAAAGTTACAATATACAGTTAATGCAATAGAAGAAACACATACACCACAATGATAAAAAACAGACATGCTTACTTTTCATGACTACAGAGATTTTGAATAATGTGTACTTTACTGGAAGCACCCTTGGGTATCTTTTCAGAGAGATATTTCATAGAACCAGACGGAGGAGGACACCTGCAGAAACACAGATTAATATTCAAGCACAATAAGTCAATAACAACTAAAAAATTAATCTATTCGAGTAACATATTCTAACCAAGACACTACACAAAACACCAAAATATACAAAGCTATTAGCATTTGCCATGTATTGAACCTTTTGACAGCTGAGATACTATTTGATCAAAATTATGGAAAA
>JAMKQA010027875.1:0-12871 GCA_024699735.1 Posidonia australis
TCAAGTTTCTCAAGGACCACGACCTCTTCTAGAGCTTGATTCAGACGGGTAACTTTTAATTTAATTTGGTGTTAGTCAACATGTACTACTTTTTTCCTATACCTAACTTGATTTATTTGCAGTAACTTCAAGAGGAGTCATAGGATCTCGTCAGAGATCACAAAAAATTTTAAATCTTATGCATCAATCATCGAGTATTGGTGGTCACATTTGCATCCAGATGAGAAGGAAAGAATGTTTGATGTGCTATTGGTAATTATTTTTTTATTCTATCTATAAGTTAAACAATTAGTATACTAAATTGACAATGATGTTGTATTTATACATAGCAAGTTTACACTTTCACCTGGATTACCAAGGAGGATTATCGTGTGCCTTTTACAATATTAATTAAGAAAAGAATGAATGATGTCTATTATAGGGCACAAATAGATGCATTGGCAAAATGTCCTGAGCCTCACAATGATTATCAGGCAGCCAAGGCATTTCCTCCGTATTGGTGTACACTAGAGAGGTAATTATTATTGATATTAAATTTCAGATGTTTCTATTGTTGTACATGTGAGGATTAACTTATATATTATTGATTAATGTTAAATCTAGGTGGAATGGGCTTTGTGATCTTTTTTCCACAGACGCAGAGTTCCAAAAAAGATCCACGGCTGGGAAGTCAAACCGTGGAAAGCAAGAAATTTGTTCTACGAGTGGATCAAGAAGCCACAACGATCTTCGAGCTGAGTTGGTAAGGATATTTTTATATTAATTTACTTTAAAATTTATTGTTATATTATTTTTATTATCTTGTTATGAAGTAAACATGTTCTTCTTTCATAAACATTGATGATTTCACTCTGGATCAGCGTAAGCATCTGACAGTGCATTGAGTTTTACTAATAACAAAGAATGGTGACATTTAATAATCTACTTGAGTTTACTAATAACAAAGGATTCAACCTATTCAAAAAATAACAAGAATGGTGACATTTAATAATCTACTTGTAATTTAATATTCTCTAGTTTGTGTTTTAATTGCTGTTTTCTTCAACTCTAGAATGATTTTATCCTCTGACATCAACAACAAGAGTATTGATATCGATGCACTTACAAATTTCTCTTCTTTACAAGTTGAAACTATATCTAATAACTGATAAAGAATTTGTTGTTTCAGTGTACTTGTACACACCCCGATTTTGAGGTGGCTTATAGATGAATACTCTGAAGATGTTGCTTTGGATGCAGTAAGCCCAACCACTTTCGAATCCTATTTGATATTTTAACCAACCAAAGATCATTGCACAAATCGACCACAAGCCTGTAGCAAGCTCGTGGCCCAATTAGAAATTCAGGCAGCTAGTGGAGAGCACCAATGTGGAGCACTAGATTGGAGCATCCAACAGGAGCACCATAGTGGTGCACTAAGCTGGAGCACCAAGATGGAGCACCTTTCTGGCACACTATCTTGGCGCACAGTCACTTTTTAGGGTGCTGGCGCTGGCTTTCCATCTTCTATGCTTGTAACCCTCGCCAGCAGATATTCCTTGCAAATCTACGCAAGGCTCTTCGTTTGCGAGGCTGTCTGCATCCCATTGGAGTTACCCTTGTGAGACTCTATAAAAAGAGCTTCACTGGGCAACTCATCTCTCTTGGTTAAGTCACCTATCTACTCCCAGCAACTCACTCTCGTTTCCAGAGGATACCCTTACATTCCAGAGCATTCTCAGCTCATCCAAAGCAACAAGGAAGTGTTATCTTGAGCCTTCAAGGAAGAAACATATTGGGCAAGGTAAGATCCTTGCTCCTCTTTTTACTTATCCTTTATTTTAAGCTCTAGGTATTACACTGTATAAAGCATGCAATGCACTGAACATATGGTCTGTTAATAATCTGTTTTCGTGTTGTTTTTATGATAAGATGATTGCTCCTACATGTATATCCACAATGCTTCTGTGGCATGTTAAATTCTGCATCATGTAATCTTTTTTTTTTTACATACTGAATCTTGATTCATGCAATTGCTTACTGTGAAATGAACTGCAAATATACTCTTTACATATTTATCATCTTTACATGATTGTTAGGTTCATTAATTCATTGCATACTCCTTAGAGCCTACTAAGCAGTAGCTTCAGCCCATTAACCCATGAACCTGCATGATTAAGAAATGATAAAAAGACTTTTATATTTGTTTTTTATCATGGTTTAGTTCTCTACCATTTAAATAATCGATCTGGTTAAAATTAATCACATTTCATCACTAGCAGCTGGACCAGAATCTGAAATCAGACTACTGTCTAATTCAGATTTTTTGGAGTACACCACACTGGAGCACCAATGTGGTGCACCAGCGTGGCGCACCTCCCCAGAGCACCATTCTGGCGCACCCTCCTGGTGCACCAGTCTGGTCAGAGAGCAAATCATCATCTTTACATCATGATCTGCATGCTTTTCCGGATGTTTTTGCCTTTGATTTTTATGATGTATATTCTCTGATATGTCATGACTTTGCATGCATGATCTCAGTCTTGGATAGCATTGTTTTTAAGACTTTTTGCATCTCACATGTTCAGCATGTTGCTGAAATCTAGTGAATTGATTGCCCCATGAACTCCTGTTTGGGAGGTTCTCATGCAACAGTCCATAATCCAGATCTGGATAGCATGGCTGGATCTTGTTGTTTTTACTTAGCATACGGATGGTGTGGTCTTGTGTGAGGCATACAACCCTTAAGCACAAGACCCATATTATGTTTTCACGCTTAAATTTTGATAGATACTCAAGTTGCTTTTCTTTCTGATGAGTTTGAAAGTTACAAGATTTTTATATTGCATGGCAATCTGGTTTACCGTCGATTCCATGATTTCCTCTAGCACACTTTCTTGGCATCAGTAGAGCACATAGGTGGCGCACCAAACCGGAGCACTAGTCTCGCACACCACATAGGCGCACCTGCCTATGTTCTGTCGCACGTAGTAGCTTTTGGCATGGCATTTAGCATGTTTCCTGTTTGGATTTGCCTTTGGTTTTCTCTGGGTGTCTTCCTGGGCATATCAGGATGACTCCACTCTGTTTTCAGCCATTTTTATGCATGATAGCTCATATTTTGCATAGTAAAGCAAGGATGAAAGTCATTCGGTATTTTTAGATCTTTGATCATATCTGTGCAACATCCTTGCACCGGTGCTTGACCCACCGCACAGGTGACCTTTCTGAGCATTAGGACACATCCTACAACCCAGGCACCCATGTTTAGCATAGGGCACCACTCATATATAGCATTGCATTGCATATCGCCCTCAGGCGTACAGAAAAGGCTGAAAAGTCGACATTCCATACAAGTAAATGAGAAACCCATTAAAAGATTGATTTTCGGGTGCACGAGAGTGCCTAATACCTTCCTCGTGCGTAACAGGGATCCTTGCCCATTTCTGGTTTAGGAAGACCTTTTCCATTGGTTTTATCGCAAGATTTGAATGTTTTTAAGCAGTTTTCCTCGTCTTCCATTTTAAAATAGATTAGGTGGCGACTCCTGCATTTTTACTATTATTTTTATTATTTTGTCATGACTTTGCCGACTCTCACGCATTTGGCCTTTCATGCCAAGTATGAGGTTGTCGCCGGCATGATTACAGTACTATATTTTGCTTCAGACTTATTATTCAATATTTTCCATACGGTCATTACTTTTGAACCTGTATCCTTGAACATGCCAAGGCCTTCTGAAAAACATAAAGTAGAAACTACCTTTTCAATCCTCCCCATAAACTCAGTGTGTGTGCTATTTTTGTAATTTGAATTTACTTCACTCCAATCTTCTTCGATCCTTGAAAAATTCAGTTTCCTCCTGACAAATTTCCATGAGGAACCAATTCAGCAAAACCATATCTTCTGAGGAACTTAGCAGAAAAGTGGCCAAAGCATATGAAATCTTGTGCTGGTGACCTTTCGGGAGGTGTTGCATATTCTACAAAGCATTTGTAAGAAGGATATTGATGTACGTCTCTAATATCCAGGATAGACAAATTTATGTCACTTATTGAATCATGGGGCTTGCTAGAAAGTAAATAACTTGTTTTAAAAGAACAGGCATCTATATGCATTGAATATCTTTGAGTTTCAGTAGTGTTTATCTCCACACATTCATGAGATGAGCTGGGCAATAATTCCCATGAATTCCTGCAAAGAAGTGAGGTAAAAGAATCGAACGAATTTTAGACCAACACAATTATTAGAAATGAATTTTAAAGACAAACGTATCTTTTACGTAACAGGGATGGCTTGAACTTAGGTATGAGTTGTACACATCATGTATCTTTCATATTGACAAGTTAGATATTGCGCTTTCTAGTTTCTACCTTTTGATTTATAGACAATGACATGAGTGTCGAGTGTGACATGGAAGGTGTATGACACGGCTCTAGAGACAAGGACAACAAGATACATACAAAAAATAAAATTAATTTATTCAAAAATTAATCTTTTTGTAAAATCTGCATCACACATTTATATATCTGTTACAAGCAATAGAACAATCTTAATTAAATTTGAAAGAAAAGCTTTATTGGCAAAAACATTAGGTGTTTGTAACTTTTGCATTGTCTAAAAACGAGTTTGGGACACAACAAGTGCTCAAACGAGTGTCCCACATTTTGACAAGCTTGTGGTGTCGAGAAGTGTGTGAGCATTAGACATAGAAGAAATGTATATTTATGTATTCCTGTTTATGATGGATAGTGTATTTCTATTCATGAAGTTGTGCTTTACTTGCTATTTGTTTGGAATTTTCTATGATACATGTTGAATGACATTCAAGCATATTGACATAAAATCGTCACGTCTGTATGTCTGTATTTTAAGAACCAGACAATTAAAATCTGACTATTATTCTCTATCTTCTTTAATCATATATGGAATCAATTGTTTCCAGCATTTGACATAACCCTCATTTGAAAACATAATGCATGAGGTGTGCCCTAGGAATTCCATGTGTCTACAAACAGATACCAAATGGAAGAAGTTAGATATTGCAAGAATTGCATATTGTAGCATACACTCTGCAACTTTATGAAACATCGAGAAAGCTCGCGAGAGAAATTTTACCTAATGTCTTCATTTTTTATGCTTTAAAAATTGTTTCAAATTTAATTTTTTTGAATTTCCATGTCACATTCATTCAGAGGTTTGATTCGCATCACATTTTACTTTTCATGCTATCTTTGTCTCTAATGCATATTTGATCAAGCTTCTTTTCAGTTGTTTCTTGCCTTATTAAGATTCATAGCCTAAGCAAACAATCATTGTTAAGCTAAAACAGAAGGCAAAAGTTTTGGATGAAAAATTGTGTGTCCCAAGAAAGCCTAGGTAGAGATTGTGAAATCATAAATTGTGAATTCCTGAAAAACTAATAGACAAGCCAATTGATAGTCTAATTGGATACAAACAACTAGAGAATTCAAGAGGATATTTAGGTTCTTTTGGATCCTGACGGTGGAGAGAAAAGAAAAGAAAATTGTAGAAAGAAGAGAAGAGAAAGGCACACTCTCTTTCTCTTGGAGGACATGTAGTGGTCTTTTTTGCTTAACCATTGGACTTATTGTTGACAAGTGATTACGAATTAGTTTGAAGGGAGTTCTGTATTGCTGTGTAGAGTTTTCTGCCCTCAGAAAAATAGAATAGATGAATAGGCAAATTTTGCGTTATACTTTGTTGTACAGTATGGAATGATAACTAAATCTTTGCCATACACAAACTAGGTTAGGCTCTATGATAGAATCAATAAGGAAGGCCCGCACCTTTACATGAAAACACTAGTTGGTATGTTTTTTAATATGAAAGGGGGACGGATCATGGCATGAGGTTATTGGACCTGCTGATGAAATGTGAATTCCTTTACTGGACTGAAGATCCAAACTGATATCTAAAATTTATTCCTACACTTATAGTTTCGACTAACTCTTTATAGAGAACAAATCCTGAGTTCCTTTTCCACTTAGACTTTCTGGACTTTCTAATCAGGAGTTGGATTTAGATTTTTTCTTAATCATTGGTGTGCTTACACGTTTTCCATTATTTAGTTTTACTAGTTTCTTCTTTCAGAAATGTTGGCTTTGGTAGTTTAGTTACAGATGAAATACCATGTTTTCATTTGGATGTCAACAAATGTTAGTATTGGAATGTCTTGTATCAGTTCTCTTTTTATTTGTGTTGTAAGCCACTAAACTATGTAGAGAACCTACAATGGCAGAGTGGTGGACTGCATCCCACACTAGTGGTTCAGAGCATGTTTGGTCAACCTAGACTGCCAAGGATATACTTGTAAGTAATAATAATTATAATTAAAGTTATTTTAATAATATGCACTTATATTTTATATTATCTTTAACTAAGTTTTTGTGTTTATTTATACAAGATAAGTACACCTTCTTATATCAAGAAAAATATGGAGACGATAATGTCAATGAACACCCAACCTTTGACAAGAAACTTTGGAAGCAAGTTTCAATGCAAAGGAATTGGATAGTTCATCAAGAAAGCAAGGCTTTGGGTGGTTTGGATCCATACTACTCAGAAGATACAACTATTGGTTCTTCTACGGCTTCTACTGGGCATTATCATCCTACGCCTCAGGCTTCTGCTTCATTTAATTCGGAGTACTTCAGTTCTCAGTTGTCACAGATGGCAACTACATTAGCGAGTTTTAGAGCTAACATACGCTCAGAAATAAGGAATGAAATAAGGACTAAAGTAAGGAATGAAATAAAGATTGAAGTAAGGAATGAAATAAGAGATGAAATACATGCTTTGGAGGATCGACTTGTAAGGTAAATTTTGATTAATTTTTATAATTTTCGATATATATAAATTGTCATGTTGAATTCAATATTATAAATTAATCATTTTTCATTACAATATATAATAAGTTTGTTTTTTATAATAAGAAGATATACGAACGAGCAAGAAGTTGATTTGGCATATGATAATGAGGACGATTTCGAGGAGTATAGACGTCGTTGTCGCTCCATCCATGCATCATCCTCAAAAGGTAAAGGAAAACAAGTTGGTTCCCGAAGAAAGTGATATGTAATATATTGTTTTGCCTTGTATTATATTTATCGACTTGTATTAAGATATTTTAGTATTGTATTAGCTATTTTTTTGTAAAAACTTTGAATGTGTGAAATCTTATGTTGTATGATCGATTGAAACTTTTTTTTATAAAATCTGTATATGTGTAATTTAATGTACTTGTGAATGTATTTGAATGTCATTTTACCAGGTATATGAATCCAAATTTTAGCAAGTTCAATTCTATAATGTACTGTTTTATTTTATTTTTTAACTGCCCAGTATTAGCGAGGATATTTCCTCGCTATATCCTCGAAAATAAAATGGTATTTATCGAGCACATAGTGAGCCAATTGCGAGGAAATGTCCTCGCTACATCCTCGTAATTTCGTCGCTAAAACTGGAACGACGATACAATCTCATGATATTTAGCGAGCATTTTCGAGGATATAGCGAGGACATTACGAGGAAATATTTCCTCGTAATATCCTCGCTAGATTTACACGAGCACATTGCGAGGATATATCCTCGCAATATTGATTTAACGAGTTACGTAGCTACGAGGATAATTATTCCTCGCTACGTCCTCGTTAAACGTTGTAACGAGGATTTAGCGAGGAATCAGCGAGGAATATTGTCCTCGCAAAATCCTGTTTCTCTTGTAGTGTCTTGAGCATTGTCAACCGCTTCTTGCACGACTCAAGTGTAAGCTCATTGGCTAGAAGGGACTGCACTTGTCCCTTGCTGGACAAGTTAAACTTATCTAATTGATCCTCTCCTCATCCTCCATTATATTGGTATTTTCAAGCTCCTGCCATCCCTTTGCACTGAAATCGAGTGTATCTTCTCCTGGTTTCTATGGCACGAGGGTCATGTTCCAACCTTCGGGTGAGTGCATTGTTATCATCCCCATGTCGAGGGCGAGCTCGACGTTCAGCAGGTGGGAGTTTGCAACAAGGTTGGCCTTCTTAAGTCATTTTGGCAAATTATTTTGGTTCATGCCTCATCGTAGGTTGCATGGATGCACGCTCGCTACCTCAGTTTGTCGTCCATTTGGGACGCCCCAGTTTCCTGTCTCTCCTCCTAGGCATGGCGAAGTGTCCTCTTTGTGCGCGACGATGGAAGAATTCTCATTGTTGACAGCCTGCTTTCCTGGCTTCCTCATCCTTTCAAACAATTCACTTCAACCTCTGCTTAGAATGCAGTTCGTCCATGCATGTTGCATGTGCCTTGGCCTAGTGAAGTTTGGTTTAAAGGTCACATCCTGAGGCATGCTGCTCCTCCCTGGCTTGCTATGCTTGGATGCATGAAGACACAAGCCTAGCTCCACCTCCATGGATGCGTTATTGTTTCTCAGTGTGCACTTTATTTGAGTGCTTATGAGGACCTTGTGCACCTATTTTTTGATTGCTCATTCTCCAATATAATGTTTCGCAAGCCAAGTGCCTCCCTTCCCCACCAGCTTGATGGCCACCTTGTTGATCTTATGTAATCATGTATCCTTGTAAGTTTTTGTTCATATTATATCAAATTTTGAGAGTCTCCTTCCGTTTGCTCTGAAAAAAAAAAAAGAAATCAAAATATTATTTAACTTAGTCACATGTCGTGGCTAACTATGAAATATCCATGACTAAAATTTTTATCTTAATGGAAAATGATTTTTGCTTAAATATTATAAAGTAGACATGAAATTAGCCACGGATTAAGGTTCATAGTTATGATAATTCATGATTTATTTTATATTAACTACTAATTTTGCCATGGCATTTGGCTATGGCTAAGATTAAAACCTTAAATTTTAGCCACTAGTTTTATTTCCCCTCTTTTATTTCGATTAGCGTCAATACCTTCTTCCCTTCCTCCATCCACCCCTAAAACCTATTCGGCCCAAATTTTAGCCTCCATGTCATGTCTCTCTTTGCCATCCTCTGTTGACAGGACTTGCTCCTTCAGTTCTCCCTTTGCCCTCCTTCCTACCCATGTGCTCCTCTAGTTCTCTCTCTGCCCTCCTTCATGTGCTCTCATGCTCCTCCTCCCTATGCTCGTGTTCTCCTCTAGTTCTCCCTCCATCGTCCTCCTCTCTCTCAGGTTTTCCTTCATGCTTGTGCTCCTCCTTGTGCTCCCATGCTCCTCTGCACCTATGAACCTTTGGTTCTCTCTCTTTCTTCACCCTTGGCTCCTCCACCATCATCTTGACTCCGATTCTCCTCCAAGGATTCCCGTTGTCGCCTATTTGATCATGTTCTTCTTCCTTCTTTTATTTGATTTTCACGAAGGTATACAACTTGTATTCCCATCACCCTGAATTATTTCCAGTGTGCATAACTCACTCTAGGTGTACTCTTGAAGGTTGGTGGTAGTCACAAGAAAGATCTTTTTTTTTCTTCTTCTTTTTTTCCTTTTTCTGATGACAACAAAATGGTGACTATCTCGTGTAGGTATGTATTTCAACAAGAGTATGTTTAACTGAATATCTCTCGCAAGTATTCCTTATGACTATGCAAAATACCCCACTTAGCTTGAATTATAAAAGGGACAAGTATACCAAGGTAATTTTTAAAAAGCAATTGATCCACACTTGTAACTATTTTTTCTTATGAATCCTATTATTTTCTTAGAATTTTAGGCATATGATGCTCTATGCATGTTGAAAGATCCTTCAAAGAGGCCCACTTCACACAAGCTATTGAAACATAGCTTCTTCAAGCAAGACAAGTCCAATGAGTGTATCAATAGAAATCTCTTGAATGGACTTCCTCCAATTGTTGATCAAATTAAAGCATGGAAAGTTGTTGGTCTCACTCACTCGCTTTCTCTCTCTGTTCATCCATGCATGCACATACTGATATTTCTTAGTTAAATAAGTTACTTCATAAATGTAGGTCAAAGAACAAGACATGCGTGATCAAAAGAAGATGCCCGATGGCAAAAAGGAGCAACTTTCATAGGTTTGGCCCTCATAATTCATTTTTATTCTAAATTTGGAAGTTAGGATTCCATAGTGGAGTTCAGTGAATTTGAGAATTGAACTGCTTCTTGTTAGCTTTACTGGTTCTTTCGTTGGTTTACTAGTTCAGTGATTTTATACTTTCCATATTATTGAAGGTATAATCACATAGATAAATTTGACACCCACATGACTTTATCCTTGCATAATACATAATTCTTGTTCTTTTTTCTAGATAGGACTAAATTTTGTCAGAATTATGCCAAATACGTCTGTTGCATCTATAGGTTGATTGTCATAATTCTTATTTATCTTCTAAAACCCCATCTGATAGTTGTATATGTTGTTCTATTTGAGTTGCTTGTTGTTTCCCATAAATCTGATTCTATTTTAGATTTAGATTTCTCTTTTGTAATTTTTTTAAAATTTTGTTTATTAGAACTACATTGGCCTGCATGAATCTAATGTCTTTTTTGGCACTATATGTAGAATGAGTATAAAAGAGGCATTAGTTGTTAGAACTTCGACATTAATGATTTGAAGGTCCAATCATCACTAGTAACATTTGTACCATTCTTGTTTTGCTTTTAGGTTATATGTTAACCAAGTATACTTGTTCCAAGTTTGTAACATAGACATTTTACTAGGTCCAGGATGATGATTATGTAGATGATAAATGTACTTGTAGGTCTGCAAGTTCAATATTTGAGGTTGGTAGCTTACAATTAAACAGATCACTAAGTGCATCTTCTACCAATTGCTCTTCACAAGATGAACTTGAAAGGGTAAATTAATGTTTTGTTTATTTTAGATTATATTTTCAGCAACATTTTTTACTACCTTCCAAGATTGAATATAAAGAGTTGACGTTATGCAACCTGAGATGTTTTGTTTTGCTTTCATTCATAGTTCATCTTTTTATCTTTTAAATTTTTTCATTAATATGACATACTACGTATAATGCTTCACAAGTTACCAATTTTGTGGTAATCGACTTGGTGTATGTTGGTAGACTTAATGCATTTGATTACCAATAAGTCCTTCTGAACTAATTTAATGATGAAATTAATGTGATTACAAGTTATATCTTCAGTATTGAACCTTTGGGTAGTGCTATAGTACATAGTCAACATGAATGGGCTTCTCTCTCTTTGTAACACCCGTAAAATTCATTTTGTAATTTTTTACATTTTGTGAATTTTATTTCCTAGACAGGTGTTACTGTTCCGAGGCCCATTGTGTGGTTTTGTGCTTTTGGGCTTGGGTCTCGTGGGCTGGCTTCTATTTGCGTGTCCCTGTGCGTGGTTTGGCACTATGCATTGTGGCATTGTGCTTGTAGGGGCCTGCTTGTGTGTGGGTTGGTGGTTGAGGCTTGTAGTTGGCCTCGTTGGTGGTGGCTGGCGGTTGGTTGCTGTGCGGTGTGTCGATGGCTAAGACGCGCAAGTGGGCACGTTTTCAGCTACTCCAGGCGTAGGCTTTATAAGCTGCACCGTACTGCACCTCTCCTCGCCACCCGTTGCTTTCTTCCCCTTCCTTCTTCTTCCTTTCCCCTCCTCTTCGGCGGCGCTACTCCTCCTGCTCCATTTCCTTTCCTTTCCTCCTTATTTCTCCATCTCCTTCCCCTTCTTCCTTTCCACTCATCTCCCCACCCCCTCTGTTTCCCCTGTATCCCCTTTGCGTGTGCATCGACAAAGAGAGAGGAAGAGGTCAAGGGAGTGACGCGGAGGGCTGTGGTTGCTGGTGGTGGTGCGTGGAGCTCGCGTGGAATGCCTCATGGCTGTGGTTGCACCGAAGTTCGCCGGAGTCGGTCGAGGATCGCCGGAAGCATTTCTCAGGTACGCATCTCCACTCCTTGTAATAGAGAGCATAGAATTGGTAGACAATGCTAGGATTGCATGAAATCTAGGTAAATTTCCTTTCCTAGAATTTATTGTGATTTATTTAGGATTTATGGAGCATTTATGGGTATTTATGCTAGTGGTTGCGTTTTGGGTCGTTTTGACCCTTCTAGCTTTGTGATTTTGTATCTTGATGCTTGGTGAATGGATTTTAGTTTTGTTTGTTGGGTTTTGGAGTAGACTTGAGGGTCTACACTATATGTTTTATGCAACATTTTTGGCGTTTGTTTAAGGGGTTCGATCGGAGGTCCCAGTTGGGGTGATTTCAGACGATAGGGTTTGGGCCGTTTTCTGGTTTCGCAGAATTCGGCATATCGAATGGAAACGGCATACCGAATCAGGAGATTTCGGCATACCGATTCTGTTCGGCATACCGTTTTTCTGCCAGTTTAGGTCCTCTAGTCGGAATTCGGTTTTCCGTTTTTAGACAGTATACCGAATTTAACTTGAGTGTTGACCGTTGACCCTAGTTCGGCATACCGAACCAGGGGATTTCGGCATACCGAATTTGATTTCGGCATGCCGATTCTGGGCCCAAGTGAGTTTTGCAATGTGTTTTTGATGGCTTCCTGGATGCCGTGTTTTGTCCCTGTGAGAGGGGACTGTGGGCCATCAGTGGTGGTCCCTTGGGACACCTGATATGCCGTTTTGTCGAGGTTTTGGAAGAGTTTTTAAAGAATATGAAAATGATTTGGAAAATGGTTTTCAAAGGAATGTTTAGCTTGGTTTGGAAAATGATTTTCCTGATTTTCTGTCTGTGGGCCGAGGCAGCGTGGGATCGTGTCGTCGGGACTAGGGAATGTGACGACATTCTTGGGTGGTCGAGCGCGATGTCCCCTGTTGAGGTCGTGGGGCCGAGATACCTGAGGCTGAGGGGCGTCGGGTCCTGAAGGTATGAGACTCCTTGACTGTCGTCTCGAGGCTAAGGTTGTGGTCCGCAGGTTGAGGTGTCTTGTGGCATGAC
>JAMKQA010027876.1:0-10161 GCA_024699735.1 Posidonia australis
GTCGTAGGGTTTGGATGGGGGGTGGGGTTGGTTTAAATAGGTAGGGTTTTGATTTGAATGGGAGAGTGGATTTGATTTTCAAATTTCAAAAAAAAAAACCAGAAACCGTTTTTATTGGTGGTTTTGAGATTTGAGGGAGCATGTAGGAGAACTGTACTCTATATATATATATATATATATAAACATACAAGATGTACCCTTGATTGTTACATTCACCAGAGTTAATTTACAACGCTTCCATTTTAGAAAAGTCACTTCTGAATGCACGTGCAGTCTATTGAATAAATGTAGAATAATAATTAATATTCTATTTGATTGTGTAAAAATCAAAATAAATTAGAAACAGTTAATTTTATTTTGATTTACTTATTCTAAAATAATTGTTCCACAATAGGGATGGAATATATTTATGTTTTGTATAAAAAAAATACATATTTAATATGATGTATTTATATTTCAAATTAGATATATATTTTGATAATCAAGTTGATTACTGTTAATCTACATATTTTTCACTTATAATAATACTTATTCTACTTTCCAGATAAATCAGAATTTTTTCTTATATACATTTTTTTCAGCTCTAAAGGAAAACCACTTCCGAATAGAATAGTAATACTATTAGAATATTAATACTACTTTTCATTTATTCTAATTTTTCTCATTCTATCTTCAAAAATGAGCTTATATGATACACAAATTCGAAACAAGGCCCATAGTTAAGGATTACAAGTTTTGGAATCAAATTTGACCATACCAAAGCAGAGTTCTTTTATGTTGTGAGTGATGAATAACCTATTTCCCATTTGTTTTCTAAAACCTCTCAAGTTAGTCCTCTCGTTTCTTTGACAGTTGACACCATAAGCATTCATGCAATGTATGAAAGATTCTCTCTTTGACCATCCTTTGTCTCTATTCCGTACTGGCATGTGGTATTTGTGTACGCCCAAGCCTCTTTCTTTGACCACCGCAAGCACTAGTTTGTTTTTTGTCTCTAATTCTTGCATGTAAGAAAACCCCCATGTTAGACTTTGACCAGATTTTTTGTGGAACAAACCTTCCCACTAGTCAAAATGTATTTAAACTTAGCTCCGGTTTAAATTTTGGTTTACCACGTCTCCACAGGATTTGATTTCTGATCTGATGTTGACACGCCTTATCATTTTACTGCTGTCAAATTTGTATAGCAGAGCTGTACGTCATACATTAAGGTATTGTACTATTGTCCCATGACCGTTTTCGTCTCAATCGTATACAGTTGAATGCACGTGCGGCCTATTGCATGATTCAAAAGAATTAAAATATGTATGATGATAAAAAGGTGAACACAAAATTGTAACTAGACATGGAAATCAGGTTGAATCGGTCTGAGGTTGGGCCAGGTCCGTCATGGATCGTGGGCAATGCTGGGCCTAGGGGTCAGGCCCTTAAAGGCTCGTTTACTAGGTCCAATTTGACCCATGAAACAACCTAAGCTGGGTTAGGCCGGGTCTCCTGCAAAATTTAAAAAAAAAATGAAACACAGGAGCCCGGTCCGTTTAAAAAAAAACTAAAAAGAAAAAACAGGAAACACAAGGTCGGGCTGAGCTCGACCCTTTAAAAAATCATAATAATAAAAGATAAAATATATATTTTTTTTTTAAAAAAAAACTAAAAATCCCATTCCATTTAACTTATAAATACCCCTTCTACTTTATTTATTTTTCTTCACAACTCAATTTTCTCTTCTCTTCTCCACTACAACTTTCTCCAACTTCCAATTTTAAAGTAAGGATTTCGCTATTTGGCTTTAGATTCCGCTCCGCCTTCTACTCTCCAGTCTCCACGCGACACCAGCTGAGCCAACAACATCAAAATTTCTCTACTTCTAATCCCTTCATTTTTGGATTTTGGTTTTTGTTGGTTAAGAGTTTTATTATTTTATATTCATTTTTTATATTAAAATGGAAAATATTGGTAGCCATGACTATATCCCTAGTATAGAGTTAGATCAACCTCAGTCTACCCCAACATAGACTATACAGTCTATAGCCACTAAAAATCGTAGGAAACAAAGTTCTTGGGTTTGGGAGCATGTTACAATAAACTTTGTAGATCAAACTAAGTGTTACTGTAATTATTGTAATACTACATACACATGTCCTAAGGGAGGAGCTGTAGGTCATATATCTAGACATTTACAAAAATGTATATCCAAACATAATAAAGATGACAAAATAGATTTAAAACAATCGAAATTACAAGTAGGATCTATTCTTATTCTCTACAATTTTCTCTCATTTTCACCTCTCTACTCAAGTGAAGATTTCAAGTTTTGCTGTTTGGCTTTGGACTCCGTTGCGTCTGCTACTCTCCACCATCCTCTAACATCAAATTTTCTCTACTTCTAATCCCTTCATTTTTGGATTTTGGAATTTGTGGGATAAAGTTTTTGTAATTTTATAATCAGTTTTTTATATTAAAATGGAAAATATTGGTAACCATGATTATATCCTTAGTCAAGAGTCAGACCAATCCTAAAATACCTCAACACAATCCACAGCCTCTAAGAAATCTAGGAAAGAAAGTTCTTGGATTTGGGCCCATGTAACGGTAGACCGTGTAGATGAAAGTATGTGTTATTGTAATTATTGTAGTACAACATACGCATGTCCTAGGAGAAGAGTTGTAGGTCACATAGCTAGGCATTTACCAAAATGTATAGTTAAACATAATAAAGATGATAATACTGATTTAAGACAAGCTAAATTATACGTAGGTTCTAGTAGTAGTATAGTAAACTACAAATATAATACAGAAGAAGTTAAAGAAGAAATAACTAAATTTATAATATAAAATGAACAACCTTTTTCTTTTTCTGAAAATAAAAAATTTGAATCATGTGTACAAAATTATTTGAATCCACAATTTAAAAGTTTCTCTAGAAATACAAAAAGAAATATAATTTATAAAACATTTAAAAGAGATAAAAAAGATTTAATTGGAATATTTTTTAATTTATTATGTAAAATATCATTAACATGCTAATGTTTGGACTGGTCCAAATAATTTTCCATATTTATGTTTAACTGCACATAGATAGATATAGAATGAAATTTATAAAAAAGATTAAGTGCTTTTAAAGTATTTGATCATCCACATACTGGTAAAGCTATATCAAATATGATAGAAGATATTATTAAAGAATATAACATACTTTTTAAAATAAATACAATATCTTTTAACAATGCTTCTAATAACAATTTTGCAATAGAATTATTAAAAAGAAATATAAGACCAATATTAAATGGTAAATTATTTCATTGTAGGTGTTGTTGTTACATTTTAAATTTAATTGTACAAGATAATATAAAATGCATTAGGCCTTATATAGAAAATATAAGGACAATTATTTTATTTATTCAAACATCAGCTAAAAGATATCAAAAATTAAAACATGCATGTGTATAAAATGGTTTAAAACCTAGAAAATTTAAATTAGATGTTCAACATAAATGGAACTCAACTTATGATATGTTAAGTTTAAGTCTACCTTATAGTAATATAATTATAGGATTTTATAATGTAAAATCTAATGATTTATTAAATGATAAAGATTAACAAAATTCTAATATAATTCATAATTTTTTAAAACTATTTTATAATACAACTAAATAATTATCCGACCAATATTATCCAACAAGTTCTCTAGTATTAATTAATTTACTTAATATTGCAATTATTTTTAGAACTTACTTACGTAAAAGATCTTAAAGAAAAAGGTGATATCGCTTCAGTTTCCTTCATCTCCACGTATTTTTGCATAGTTGGGGAATCAGGGGAGCGAGAGAAACGAATATCTCTCTATACCTCCTTTGGAGGAAAAAGCTGAATAGAGATTGTTTCATGCCTTTTTAGCTTGATATCTAATGCAATTAAGCATCAGCATAAAAATTGAGAACAATAAAATTGTCAAAAAAAAAACACTTTGGCAACGGCGGCTCTCGATGGAAAAGGAACAATACGTTTCAGTCCAAACCAAGACAACGCTGCGAACACGTCAGATACATGCACGTGTTTGACCTTGGGTGAAGAATCAATTCACAAAAAGTCAAGATGGGAAGGCTCCGACGACAGAAAATGCCATCGCAATTAAATGTGACAATATACCACTCTCAATAAATGTGTGTTACCCCGTTCAAATATTCGATCCACTTCGCTTTCGAGGAGTTTATATTGCGATGGTTTCAGCGCGCTAGTGGGGGTGACCAGATGACATGCCCGAAATGTTTTACGAGAAAAGTCTAGCATTCAAAATTTTAAGATAGAATATTCTGAATTTATTTTCAATACTAAAAATGCTTGGTTTTAGGCCATCGTATGATTACAATTGTCGATCAGGTTTGATATCAAATAAGATAATAGGTACTATAAGAATTAATAGCCTCGGCAGCATCCATAACATGAAATTGATTATATAATCGTACGAGAGATGAACGATTCTTGGGTAACACACATAAACAAAACTGCTTGATGGCATTGATGATGTGGGGGATTTTGCAACGATTTGAATAAATGCACAATTAATTAATCAAAGAGGAGAATGTAGGCCTTTAAAAAGAGAGTAGAGAAATGTACCGACTGATGTTTACATAGATGTTATGCTTTGTGATTTTATTTTATTTTTTACCTTTATTTTCTATAAGTGAAATATTTTGATTTTGTGAAGTTTCTTACATAAAATTTTTAACTAAATAATTTCCATCCCTCCTAACCATAATTTTCACCTCCGCACCTAGATCTACTTATCTGCTTATATATAGAGCACACGCACGTATCATGTTTTATCTTTTACCCTTTTGAGATTCAAAAGAATTAATTGTTAAAAACACTTTATGACCATGTCGACGATAGACTTTGCACTCGAGGCACGAAATCGATAAGGTCACCGCAAAAAAGTGAATCTAAGGAAGGATATTCAACTTAAAAATACTAAAGCAAAGCAAAATGATAAGGAAAAAAGGAGTCGCCACTTAGTCTATTTAGGATCAGGAGATGAGGAAAATCAAACATGATAAAAAACGATGCAAATGAATGCGTGTATATGCTCTATACCTAATGGATGCAACACTTTGGTCATTGTAGGCCAAAGAGAGAATAAGGCCTCCTGTTATGTAAAGAAAAGGTGTTAGGCACCCCCATGTCCCTGATAAATCAATCTTTCTTGGCTTATTGCTCACACGAGTGGTTAATGCAAATGTATGCTTCCGTATACCTAGGCTTAATGCTCAATGTCATGCCTATGTGAGTAAAATGTGTGGGGCAGAAAGCGATACGATCTAATGCTCAACAGGGCTACATGTAAATATCACCACCGTAATGGATGAATGCGAGATGTCGAAAAACACGAAGGAAAACTATACAATGCAGGCAAAACTATGCAAATGAGGGAAATAGGAGAAACCATGCAAGATCAGAAGAGAAACCAAGCAAATGATGTAGGTGTGCTTTGGTCAACTGGACATTTTTGGATCTGGCAATTTAAGAGACCTGTCCACAGGACCTATAAGTAAGTCCTACATGTAATATTAGCACGTGGTCTACATTCACAGAACAGAGCGACGACCTTTTCATTGCACAAAAATGGTTCGAAATGATGCAAGCATGAAAGTAGACACTATGAAAGCATGTACAAAGTATGATAAACATTTCTAAGTGTTGAACATGAACTATGGGTGCATGAATGCTCCTCCCGACCTCCCATACATGTCGTCGAACATCACCATCTTTCACGGACAGGTAATCCGACCATGAGTGGCAGTGAGCCTTTTAGGGCTATCTAGGCGTATAGGAAGTGAGGGGAGAGGAAGATATGCGGCGAGGATACAATGCAAGATGCAGATGCAGACCGTGCAACTCCATCGTTGTTTTCACCAAGTCTCACTAGAGTTCGGGCTCAGCTGGCCATGGAGGCAACAAGGAGCATCGGTGAACGTCTAGGACAAATCAGGGGAGAGAGGGGAAGGGCATGCTGTACCAAGATGGGCGGTCGTCGTGCTCATAGGTCGTCGACCTAACACGGGCTACGTGAGCCCATCACTGGCATCAAGATGCAATGTGTGGATGAGGCACAACACATCCAGATGATAATATGTAATTAAAAACACCGATGGAAAAGGGCAATGGGAAAAGGAACATCTAGTTACAAATGGCAAGGGAAGAGGCCTACCTGTGAGGGTGGATGTGTTGTCCTTTCCGGGGTGTGGCTCATGGTGGCTTAACTCCAAGCTGGTGGTGCTTGACGACAACAGAGGTAGACAAGGAAGGTTGTTGTGGGGCCAGAGGTGTTCGTGGGGGTGAACCGAGGTTATGTAGCTACTGGTTTTGGAATGCATTAGCTAACGATGGATAATGGCCGAAGATGGTGGTGGTTTGATGGTGGTCGGCTACGATGGAGGAGGTTGGAGGAGGCTACTAGTCAACAACAATGACTGAGACCGACCCCATTCACGTACGTGAAGGATAGATATTTATAGGATTAGGGTTTGCATGGGAATTGTTGAATTTTAAAAAAAAAAATCAAATGATTGGTCGGGATTAGGTTAGGTTTTTTGGTCATGGAGGGAGGACGTAAGGGTTCAAGGCACGTCAGGGTTTGCTCCCAAAGCCATGCACACCAATAGAAAGTAGAAAGCAAATGGTTCATGGGTTGGATGAATCAATCGAACCTGCTACGGCGCTACTAACCTAGGGCTTCTGCACACCCAACCTACAGTACCTACACACGATGATTGAACGCAAGAGACCTTTGGCAAAGGCTAGTTGCTGGATTTTAGGCTTGTTACTTGAGTGTTTGAACCACTAGTGGGTTTGGACTTGTAGTGTGGTGGTTGTGAATGAGTTTGGGGAGTTTTGGTGGGTTCGCGGTGTGAAATGGATTCTAGAGCTGGATAACGCTTCATTGCCATTGGAGCCAACTTCTCCAGAGTAATCTGTTAACAAGGGACTACCAAAGTAAGGTGTCTACATACTCATGTGATCTTCTTTTTTTGCACCACTAAAGCCAAGTTTTGAACCTGCAACCATTCGAGTGGTGGGAACATTGTCCAACCACTCATGTGATTGTTACCTTTTACTTGAGTGTATAGTGTCTTAAGGTTTGTTTTTTCCTTTTAGAATATTGTATTTGTGATTATTTTTGTGATCTTATCTCCTTTGGTTGCATGGCGCTGCTCATCGATTCCATTGGGGCCATGCGTCATTATCCAGAAGGTCGCTTAGGCTTGGTGCTTAGTCGACCCTAATGTTGGAGATTGATTGTGCTAGGTACTTGGTTGGCCTGATTGCTAGAGAATGCTTGTGTTGGACACTCGATTGCCCCTTTTGCTAGAGTGCTTCGGCTTGTTCACCATAAATGCCATGACATGACTTGTTCACTCAATCGCTTGTGTGTCTTTAGACTGTTTACTCGAGCCTCTTTTGCTAAATCTTCAAGTCGATCGCCTGGTTGTTTTTAGATTGTTCACCCGAGCCTCTATTGCTCGATCTTTGAGTCGATCCCTCGGGTGTCCTTAGACTATTTGCTTGGGGCTCTACTACTTGGCCTTCAAGCCGATTACCTGAGTGTCTTTAGGTTGTTCGCCTGAGACTCTATTGTTCGATGTTTGAGTTGATTGCACGAGTGTCATTAGACTATTCATCGGGGGCTCTATTGCTCGATCTTCCAGCCAATCGTTTGGGTGTCTTTAGGTTGTTCACCTAGAGCTCTGTTGCTCAATTTTCTAGCCGATTGCCCACGTGTCTTTAAGTTGTTCACTAGGGCCTCTGTTGCTAGGTATTCGAGCGATCACCCAAATATCTTTAGGTTGTTTGCTCAAGGCTCTTCCACGTAAACATGGTGTCCTCTGCTAAGTATTCAAGTTAATCACTAGGGATAGTTTGACCTCAAATCGGGTCGACCGACGAATCCCACGTTTGGATTCTCCTACATTGGTAGTTGATTGTTAGATTGACTACTGAAGTAACAATCAATTGGTCCGACTAGCATGTGGCCTTGTACCTTAGTTGCTTCCTGCTTGTGTTGTGTTCTACAAAACAATGGTGAATTAGGTAACATGTTTGCTGGAAGACAAGGGAGATTGTGGGTGCATAGCCTTTCGCCTATTGAAGTCTTCTACATAGTAGAATCTTGTCGCAACATGACTTAAGATTTTTACTTAAATGTTTCTTCTGAGTCGTGACTCTCTGTTGACCGAGGACTTTACGTGCTCAATTTTTTGTTGCAGCACAACATGTTTGGATCTTGTCGTAGTACAACTTAGAATTTTCACATGTTGTGATCTTACCTCCTTTGTTGCAGTAAGTGCTCGAAGAGCTCTTCAATTTGGAACAAAAATCACAATGATTGGATACATGTAGCTCGAGTTATCAAAATCTAAAGTTTACTTTCACTATGTAAGATTACTATTCATCCAAAAATAATCATAGAAAATCCCTAAAACCTAAATCATGATATCAATCTAACCATGAAAAAAGGGATTTAAAGGTGTGTATCGTTTGCCAATGACAATCTCTGACCACGACAGTGGTAAACCATGGCACGTCCTCCTCCTCCTCTTCTTCTCGTTCTTCTTCTTCTCTCTCCCTCCCTTTCCACACCTACATACATACATACATACATATATATATATAGATATATGTATGTATGTATGTATGTATGTATGTATGTATGTATCTATGTAATATAATATGAAAACTCACAACCAAGAGAGAGAGCTCATGCACGTATATGCAGCCCAAGAATGCATGCACATGATCTCATATCCCACACTCAACAAGCTCATGCATCAACTCTGAGATCACATGACAAATAACTCCTAAGCCACTCCTTTCTTTTATGGATGTGCTTTCTTATAGGTGGGGGTTACTAGGGGTTAGGATTTAGAAATTAGGATTAGAATTTAGATATTAAAATCACACACATATACACACACACACACATGTATGTAACTATATATATATAATTTCATTGTATTTGATTAAATACCTGCAATCTTGATCATGCATCATAGATATTTACTATATTTTTATTTATGCATGCATTCCTAAATAGCATTACATATCATTCCAAAAATACAGTAAAATTCATATACTAGGGGCATCACTTATTAAACAAGATGAAGTAAGGATTTCATCACCTTTTCCTTTGCCCACAAACTATATAATTATCTAAATCATTAGGTATCCTAAGAACTTTAATTAAATGAATATAGACATCAATCCCTAAGGATTTAAGCTCATTAGGAAAATTAGGAGCTGTTTAGTGTTAGAAATATCTTAGATAGATTAGTTTCTATTTTTAAACTAACAAAAAAACTCACTAACCAACTTCAACCCTAATAAAAAAGAGTTGTAGTTTCTCATCTCATCATGTTATAAGCATGATGCTTCTCTTTTAGAAATTCCATGTTTTTCATCTTATCTCATCTTATTGGGTTCCTAAAGGATTGACAAGAATTTTGTCACCTTTCTAACAATAGAGTAATATGATACTTATATCACATTCCTTTTTAAGTGTCATCATGTTTTCTTTTTCAATCTAGATATATTATTGTAACTTTCTTTTGAAGAAAATAATGTTTTCTTATCATGATTGGATGTATACATGAGTCGTGGATGTTTACGTATATAACAGTTTTCAGCATAGTATATAACAGTTTTCTGATGTTGTAGTGTGTTGTTGTTAATGGATATTTGGTGTTATCTAGGTTCCTTTCTTGTGGCTGACCTTTTGGCTAGAGTTTTGTTTTGCTTGGGGAGTTCTTTTTCTTTTATCTCTGAGTCTTTCGCTTCAGAGGTTGGGGACCGACCAGCTAGATTGGCCTTCCATTTGGATGTGGTGACCCCTTTGGGGGAGCACAATTTGGCATGGAAATATTTGCAGTCAGTCAGTGTGAAGTTAGGGGACCGAGATTTTGGAGCCAGTCTGATTGTGATGGATATGAAGGGGTATGACATCATCTTGGGGATGGACTGGTTGGCACAGCATTCAGCTATTATTGACTGTGCCAAGAGGAGAGTCTTGGTTGAGTGTTTAGACTAGGGTTGGTGTGTGGTGCAAGGAACCAGGCCAGGAGAACAGAAGAAGATAATCTCTGCAATGAAAGCTTACCGCCATTTATC
>JAMKQA010027877.1:0-13111 GCA_024699735.1 Posidonia australis
CCCCCCCCCCCCCCCCCCCCCCCCCCCCCCCCCCCCCCCCCCCCCCCCCCCCCCCCCCCCCCCCCCCCCCCCCCCCCCCCCCCCCCCCCCCCACATCACAGAATCTGGATTCCTTTTTATAAATTTTCAAAAGGGTTACAATTTTCCACTGTTCTTACAAAATTGGAGAAATTGCAAATACAAGAAGCTATTCTTCATCTGAATCTTCTTCGTTAGATGCCACCTTTTGGAAGTATTCAGCCAGGAGATGGGCGCCTCGATGGGTGATTCGGTGCGACCACTAAGCAGCAGCAGCAGCCTAGGAACGGGGAGCAGAATCACGGACCCTTTGGGTAACCTCAGTGTCTGAGCGGTCCTCCTTAGATGCCTCCATGGTAAAATCCCCACTATTGGCTACATTCACCACTTGGGCTGGGAAATCTTGCTGCAATGTCAAAGTTTTCTGTTAGCAGTCAGAATTATAAAGGAAAGTAACAAAAAATGAAACAAAAACATACTCGGATGATGTTACGCCAGCGTAGTTCCTGCAAAATGATAGAGGTATCAAGTGTTCTTTAAGCTGAAAGTGATAATTTGCAAAGTAGAAGTCTTACCCTCTTCAGGCGGATGTCAGCGTAAAAGGAGCCAAATTGTTCTTCAAAGCCCTGTGAATTATGACAAATGTCAGACTTATATAATTCATATATCAGCAATATTAAGCAGAAATGGTAATCATGTACCTTGGCCCAGTCGGAGGCATACCACATCTCGCACTGGCTACCTGCACTACCTCCTCAAACCGGTATGGCTTCCCCACACGCCTTTACCAAGCCAGATAGTCTGTGTAGTTAACTTTCTCGAAGGACATGTTTGTCTTGGGAAGCTATGGTTGTTGTATGTCGGCTTCTAGCAACTGAGCGAGTCGTAGCCGGACGATCCATGACAGAAGAAGGAGGGGCAAGAATACAGAATTCGTTCAGGTATTGATGACGCACTCGCCTCGAAAGGAAATAGGCTGACTTTTTCATGCAATAAAACTTCACCTGTTTGTCCCTAAGAACGCGGCCAGAGTTCAGGAGAGCCCAGTCAAAGCCATCGTATCTGGAGAATGGGCGCAGATGAACCTGTTATGAAGCAAAAGAAGTATATAAGCAATCAAAGCAAGCATTAAGAGGATACCGCATAAAAAAGGAAAGGAAACTTACATCCTCGAGCTCTACCAGGTCCAACAGATACTAGTAGGACTCGTAACGATAGACCCCAGCAGCAGCCTGATGATCAGGCTCGACCCACTAGTGGGGTAGGGGCAGGAGCTTGTCCTGAAGATGACCGAAACTATGCCCTCTGGTGATATGCTCCATGATCCAATACTGGAAGTGGCAGGCAGAAGTCAATCAGTATATCAAATATTAAGCATAAAGGAATTTTGTTTTGCAAAATAATACTTATAGTTAGCAGAGGGTACAACCCCACATAAGAGCGGCGCCCAAGCTTAACCACATTGTCAAGCCCGCAGATCAGCCATGTATAGCTAGCACAGGCCCAATCATAGTGATCCAGATGCTCCAGATTGGTTAAATATGCTATCCAATCAGCATGGAAGCATTAAACAGATGAATCGTAGAACATCATGGCCAGAAGGTCCAGCAGAAAATGCCTCAGTCTGTGATCATGTATTTTCCTCGATGTGGCTTTGGAGGAACACGGCCTAAGTGTGCGGGAGCAAGGTGCATACCGTGAGTGGTCTCACCTATAATCGGCTCGTCACGGAAGGGAAGACCCGTTAACAGCACCCACTGGTCAAGTAGGACGGTCAGCTCACCGAATGGAAAATGGAAAGTGTGTGTCTCAAATCTCCACCTTTCCACCCAAGCCCTGAAAAAGTTATAATGGCCATGGAAAATGGGGAGCGGTGTAGGAGGAAATCCTGCAGAAAATCCGGTAGACGGTGGAAGTGATCAAGCATTGGGCCCCAGTGGCATCGCATGATCCAGTTTGCATCCCCCTCCTGAAATGTCAAAAACAGGGTTAATGCCAAGTCAGAAAGCAATTTATAATGGTAAAAGCTCAGTTAAAGCAGGAAAATTACCCCAAAGTTTGGACCCCCGCAGATGTGATGGTCGCTTAGCAGCTGCCCCTCAAAATTGCCAGACTCCTGAAAATACATTTGTCAGATAAGGCACCAGATTTATATGCACATTTTCTTCCAGTTTGGGCTTACCTCAATTGGGACGGCAAGAGTCGAACTGCTGGAGGCATGTGACCTCGAAGAACTACCTTGTCGCCAGGAGCGAGAGCTAGACGACGTATCTCGAGAAGGCTGTGGGGTTCCCTCCTCTGGAGCCGGGTCATCCTGCAATGGAAGCAAAGACCAAATTAAAGTAAAATAGCAACAACAGGCATGGTAAATGCAAAATATTTAAGCCCAAGTAAAAGTCTGGTATTGCATTACAAAGGCGAAGGCATAGCATTTAAATAAAGCACTATGGCATGTGGGGGCAGAAATGCAAATTTAAATAGGCGTACAGTTACAGTTCAGTGTTACGTGGAAATGTGCAATCTATGGGGCAATATTTTATACTCTTTTACTCAAGCCTGGTTTAGCAAATAAATGATTTAAAGTGGCCAATTTGATTCAAAGCAACTTATAATTAAATTCAAAAAATGGAGAGTAGCATGGCATTCAGTCAATGTACAACAAAACCTTTTTGAACCCAAGCCTTGAACCCCCACTCAATCTGCCAAAAAATAAAACAAACGAAACCATACTCTTGCATCGAAAAATTCAGCAATCAGCAGCCACCTCCAACTACAACCACAGGCCATAGCCCTTGCCCGTCGGTGCACCGTCGGCGACCAACCCTCAACCCACGGCCACCAAGCCTACCACCGAAACCGCTACCTCCCCACTACTTTCCATTCACAGCTGCCAACCCACCAAGCCCAGTGGCCAGCCCTTCTCAGCCCGCAACCACCACCTAGCTGCCATCCTAGCCGCCACTCGCGCAGCCCATCCAGTCGTCGACCACCCGAAACAGAAGGGGCATGCAAGCACACAAAGCAAGATCAAGAGAGGAAGAGAGGTTACCTCCGCTAGAGATCCTCTTTCCAACCAGTCCCAGAGGGTCCGATCCATGCCGCCGCTAGCCATACCGCCGCCGATCAGCCGCAGTCGTACGACCACTGCACCACCGCACCTCGCCGACGCGACTCACGCCCGCACCAGCTGAGAGCACCTCGTCAGCGCACCACCTACGCGCTGTTGCCGTGAAGAGATGGAGATGAGATGAAGAGAAGCGGAAGTGGGTTTCGTTTGGAGAAGAAAGAAGAAATAAGGAGGAAGGAGAAGCGGCATGCGTGTTAAGGAAAGATTAAAATGAAGGAAAAAATGTGAATGACTAAGTATGTTGCTTTTAAATGAAAAAAAGAGACAAAGCAATGAAGAAGAGCCATGCAGCATAAGCTCAAATGCAATCCCAAGAAGTAGGAAGTAATGCAGAATGTGCCTTGGTAGTTATGGCAGTTATTCAGTGGGACCCACACGTGAAATAACTCAGGGTTCAGAATGCAAAATGGCACTTCAAGAGCAGAGTATATAGTGTCAAGAAAAGCCAGCACATGGCCCCGTAAAATGCACCACATGTGGTAATTTGCAGAAAACCCCCTACGTTTCGCAAATTTGCAAATCAGTCCACAAAGGACGTGGGAAATTTAATTTGAAGTAGACATTTGTTGATATACAGTAGAGTCTCAAATGTCACAGAATGTTGGCAGTACAGCAATCAGAAGGCAGTCACGATTGGGCAATTTGCAATAAAGCCCTCAAGTTGTGGATATTTGCAAATAAGTCCTCACTTTTTGCAAATAATATTGAAAATTACAGCAAACAAGAGTTTGAACATGCATCACAGCATAAGCGCCAGTCTCTGTACTACTGCATCAGCAATCAGCCTATTGCGGTTCTGCCCTTCGGGGAACCTTTGTCGTTTTCCTTCCTAGGGGATAATCCAGGGATCATCGCTTCATTTTCCGAGATCTCCTTCTAAGCCGATGAGATCCTTCTGCCCTTTTGGATTTTCGCGAGCGTGGAATCCAGCTTGCTGACCTTGACTGGGGTCAAGGTCCTTTTGCCCTTTTGGATTTTCGTAGGCGCGGAATCCAGCGTGCTGACTTTGATCGAGTGGTCAAGGTCTTTCTGCCCTTTTGGATTTTCGTGGGCGCATAATCCAGCTTGCTGACTTTGACCGGGTGGTAAAGGTCCTCTTGCCCTTTTGGATTTTCGCGGGCGCAGAATCTAGCTTGCTGACTTTGACCGGGCGGTCAATGTCAGTTGCCCCTTTTGGATTTTCACGGGCGCGAAATTCAGCACCTTGACTTTGACTGGACAGCCAATGTCATTTGCCCCTTTTGGATTTTCGTGGGCACGAAATCCAGCTCCTTGACTTTGACCGGGCGGTCAATGTCATTTGCCCCTTTTGGATTTTCGCAGGCGTGGAATTTAGCTTGTTGGCTTTGACAGAGCGGTCAAATGTCCTTTGCCTTTCCTAGACTTTCACGGGCGTGGAATCCAGTCGGTTGACTTTGACCGGGCGGTTAAAGTCCTTGGTTTCTTGGATTTCCTTGGGCATAAAATCCTGTGGCTTGACCTTTTGACTAGATGGTCAAGGTCCCTAGCCCTTTCCTCGAATTTCCTTGGGCAAGAAATCCTGTGGCTTGACTTTTTGTCCTGATGGTCAAGGTCCTAGCCCCTCTCTTGGATTTCCTTGTGCAGGAAATCCTGTGGCTTGACCTTTTGACCAGATGATCAAGGTCCAAGCCCTTCTCTTGGATTTCCTTGGGCAGGAAATCCAACTACTTGACCTTTTGATTGGGCAGTCAAGGTCCTTATCCTTTCTCCTCTGGGTTTTTGCGGGCGCGGAATCCAGTTGTTTGACCCTCTGACTAGGTGGTCAAGGTCCTTTTGTTTCTCTTTTTTGTTTTGTGTTTTCGCGGGCGCGAAATCCCTTTGTTTGCCCTTGGTCCGTTCGTACAGGGCCCTATTTTGCTTGACAAATGGTATGTTTGTCATGCCCCCCTTGTCTTGGGCTAGTATCCCCAACTACTCGGTTGACAACCGTCATGCTGTTAGGCGGTCGGGTTGGCAAGACTTGATTGACTTGTCATATCCCGTCTTTTAGTTTGATAACCTCAATAATCCGACTGATGAATCCGACAACTTATCATTTTCCTACCTGTGGTTTCCTCTGTGTGCAGGATTTCTTTATTTTTGCCATATTTTAGCATTAGCATCAGCATTGCGTCATCTTGCAAGCACCTGTTCTTGTGTTAGCATAAGCTTCGCATCGGCCATCAGCATCGGCTTTTGCATTGGCATCTCGCATTGGCATGACATCCCCAGCATTTAGATCAGCAGTTGCACGCATTTTGAATTTGTATTCGCATTTGGCAACAAGTCATGATTTTCAGTGCATCCACCGAATAAGTGATCTACTGCCTACAATAAACACTATCCTTCGGTAACCTCAAAATGGGGGTATCTTGTCAACCCTGAGCATCGGTCTTGGTTCCCTTCGTCCCTCGATCTCGCTCAGGGAGGGGCATCTGTAGACACCCCGATTTTGAGGTGACTCATAGATGAGCATTCCAGTTGTTGCTTTGGATGTGGCTGACCCTTGAACCAATCATAAACCCAGAGCAAGCCCGTAGGGGAGAGCACCTAGCTAGCACACCTAGCTAGAGCACCAACCCGACGCACATACCAAGCGCACATACCAGGCGCACATACATGACGCACATACCAGGCACCTAGTCATTTCTCAGGCTGCTGGCTACTGGCTTTCCACCTCCCATGGCTGTTACCTCTACCAGCGAATATGCCATGGAATCTTCTAGGCTTTTCGTCTACGAGGTTCCTTGTTGTCCTAGGAGTTACCCATGAGGAATCCCTATATATAGACCCCATAGGCAACCATTTGAAGGGGCTGAAGCATCTTGAAAGATAGAGATATACAGTTGCACTAGCCTTCTCCAGAATTCTGCAACCATCCACTTGAGCACTCAAGTTTTCCCTTGCATCCAGAGGTATTCTTAGCCCTTCCAAAGCATCAAGGAGATTATTATCTTGGCTCTTTCTTTTCTTTTTTGAAGGAACATCTCGGACAAGGTAGGTCCTTCTCACTTTTCCTTTAATTTCTTGTTCTTTTGCAATGGAATAGCATGCTAAAAGCTCCATATATGGTCTGATTTTTTTTGCATCTTTGTGAGAATTTTGTGATGAATTTATTTATCCTTTTTGCAAGATGCTCTTCATGCAAACCTCCACTTTGATTGTAACATGTTTAATTTATTTCTAGTGTAAAAATTTGCACCATATCGCCTGCATGAGCAATCTTTTCCTTATTATATTCTTGGTATGATCATGGTTGCAACATGTTTTGTTGGGTTTAATTGTTCCATGTTTGCATCCTTTGCATTTTGCATGTGTTCTTGCCATGAAGCCATTTAGTTATCTTATTCTAATGATAATATATAGTTGTGATCAGATGCATCCCATCATGCTCTTAACACTCGCATGAACCAACCTGCATTAGCATAAATCACCCATCTTTATTTTGGGTCAGGTTCTAGATCAGATTGCAGTCTGATCCAGATTTTCTGGGGAGCACCTATATGGCACACCAGAGTGGCGCACCCTTCCAGCGCACCACTCTGGCGCCCTATGCAGGAGCACCAGATTGGTCAGAGTAAAACATTCACTTTTGCATATTTGTTTGCATGGCTTTCCAGATGACTATGAGCCTGATTCTTTCACTGCTGGTTCTCTAATGTTCCATGGTTTTGCATGCATGCTTTCGGTTTTAAACAAGGTTGTTTCCTAGTTGTTTTATCTCTTTGGATAATCAGTCCCTGATCAGAATCTGGTAGGCTGGTTGCATCTTACCCCAACATGGAGAACCTTATGCATCAGCCAATGATTTAGTGGCATGACTGAATCCTGCACCTTTCATTTTAGCACAAATAGGTGGGATCTTGTGTGAGGCTACCAGCCCTTGAGCACAAGGTTTATAGGTCATTGCATTTGCATTTCTTTCATTTTTAAGGCATGTTTTCCAAGTTTTGCGAAAGATTTTACATGGCATGATTTTCTAGAGCGCATTCTCATGTGATTTGACACTGCATGGATTTCTGTTTTCCCTCAGCACATTTTTTTGGCCCACATAGAAGCACCTAGGTGTCACACCAGACTGGAGCACCAGACTGTCGCACCTAACAGGCGCAGCAGCCTGTTTTCAGTAGTACACAGTAGGTTTTATATGGTTTAGCATGCTTTCTCGATCTAATTTGTTTCTGGATTTTTCCTTGGTTTTCTTCCTTGACATACCAGGGAGGCATGACTCTGTTTTCAGCCATTTCCATGCATGTTAGGTTGCATTTGGCATATAGCAAAGAAAGGATGAAAAATCACTCGAGATTTTAGATCTTTGATCTTATTTATGCAATACCTTTGCATCGACGCTGGACCCGACATACGAGTGATACTTCTGAGCATTATGACACACCCCTACACATCATCCACTAATATTTTAGACACCACACACATTAGCATGGGATGGCATATCACTCTCGGGCGTATAGCAAAGGCTGAAAAGTCGATATTTCATAAGTAAAGGAGAAACCAATAGAAGACCGATTTATCGAGCGCACGAGGGTGCCTAACACCTTCCTCGTGCATAACAGGGATCCTTACCCATGTTTCCTCGTCTTCCATTTTAATAGACTAGGTGGCGACTCCTGCATTTGCATTTTTATTACTATTGTTTTTGCCGTGACTTTGCCGATCCCTCTTGTATTTTGGCCTTTCACGTCAAAATCATCTCGAGCCTGTTGTCGGCATGGTTACACCACCAAAGAACCAGAAAAATCAAAATAACCGTTTGCACAATAAGGTTGTGGAAGTAGTGGGACAGCCAAGTACATCTACAAGTCCAGGTGTGTCGGAGCTAAAGGTTGTCAAGGGTGCTTTTAAAAGGACCAGAGTGACAATGACAATTCTAAAGCATCATCAAGGGTAGAGTTCTGAATAGATATGCTCTTTTGAAGACATTGACCCATCCTTTCAGTAGGAAGTCCTTTCAGAACTCATCACATATGAAGAAGAAGATGATGCAGAAACAAATGAAGATAGTCATGTTGCACCAAATTTTCAACCTTATGATGATGATCCAGAAGGTTCGAACTTGCATGTAGAAGAGGAAACCAAGCTTGTAAACATTGGCACTATGGACAATATCAAAGAAGTGCGAATTAGTGCCAGGCTCACAACATAGGCTCGAGTAGAATTTGTTGAGCTTCTCCAAGAATATGCAAATGTTTTCGCCTGGAGCTATGATGACATTGTTGGACAAGATGTTGAGGTAGTGGTGCACACATTACCGCTTAAGCCCAACGTCAGGCTGGTCAAATAGAAGTTGCGTAGATGGCAGCCATAGTGGCTGTTGAAGCTTAAAGAAGAGATAATCAAACAACACAAGGTCAACTTTCTGATGGTCGTCCTCTACCTGGAATGGTTGGCCATTGTGGTGCTGGTGCCGAAAAAGGATGGTTGGGTTCGAATGTGTATTGATTACAGGGACCTAAATAAGGCAAGCCAAAAGGATGATTTCCCACTCCCACACATTAATGTGCTTATGGACAATACTATAGGACATAAAATGTTGTCATTCATGGATGGATTCTCGAGTTACAATCAAATCAGAATGGTAGAAGAGGATAAGGAGAAAACGTCCTTCATCACCCCGTGGGGAGTATTCTGTTACAGGGTTATGCCATTCACGCTGAAGAACGTCATGGCCACATATCAGAGGACAATGACAGCATTATTTCATGACCTCATGCACCAAGATATTGAGGTCTATGTGGATGACATGATAGCTAAGTCAAAAGAGCTTGTAGAACACATTTCCTGCTTGAGAAAGTTGTTCAACCGCTTGCAAAAATACAAGCTTCGACTTAACCCTAATGAATGCATAGTTGGGGTATCATCAGGCAAGCTTCTGGTATATATTATCAGCCAGAGGGGAATTGAGGAAGATCGAAACAAGACTAAGGCTATCATCGAGATGCCTCCTCCTACAATAGAAAAGGAGGTCCAAGGGTTGCTAGGGTGGTTGTAGTATATTAGCCAGTTTATTGCCCAGTTAACATCGATTTGTGAGCCATTTTCAAACTCCTAAGGAAGAACACACATATCCATTGGAGTGATGAATGCCAAAAGGCTTTTGACAAAGTTAAGCAACTCTTCGTGAGGTTGCCAATCCTAGTTACCTCGACACTAGGACGTCCTCTGTTGCTCTACTTGTCAATAACATAGCATTCAATGGGTGCAGTCTTGGGACAACATGACGAGACATGTCGCAAAGAGAGGGTCCTTTATTACTTGAGCAAGAAGTTCAATGATTGCGAAGTTAAGTACACCACAATTGAGAAAGTCTACTTATCCCTTGTATGGGTGACACAATGGCTGAGACTTTATATGATAGCATATCCTGTTCTACTACTGTGTCGATATGATCCCATGAAATACCTGTTCTAGAAGCCAATGCTGGTGGGAAGATGTGTCAAGTGGAAGGTGCTCTTATCATAGTTTTATATCACTTTTGTCATTTAAAAGACTATGAAAGGACAGGTTGTGGTAGATCAACTAGCAGATTTACCTTTACCAGAATATCAACCAATGCAGACTCAGTTCCCCAATGAGGATATATTGTTAGCCATGGAAGAGGATGAGTTAGAAGAACCTTGTGACAAGGAGCAGTGGCATCTCTACTATGATGGTGCAGTTAACAAGCGAGGCATGGGCATCAGTGGAGTACTAGAAAATCCACAAGATTAAATATAACGCCCCGAACCTGGACACGTTACCTAAATCATAGTATCATAAGAAAAATTACACTAATTACAGTAAAATTAAATAACTATAACTAAGGCTCACCTCCAGGAAACAATGTGCTGCTAGCAGCATTGGCACAGGAGCTCGACTGCACACTATCTACACCTGAAAACCAAGCAACGCACACATGAGTGACATCTAAGTCACCCAGTTGTAACCATGCTAGCGATAGCCTCGAGGTTTGGCTCGAAAGGCCAAATGCACGAGGATCGGCAAAGTCACGGTAGAAATAAAAATAAAGTGCAGGAGTCGCCACCTAGTCTATTAAAAATGGGAGACGAGGAAAACCATTTTAAAAATACTCAAATCATGCAAAATTAGCCGAATAGGTCATAAACCAGAAAATTAGGTAAGGATCCTTGTTACGCACAAGGGAGATATTAGGCACCCTCGTGCGCTCGAAAAATCGATCTTTCTATAGATTTCTCGTTTACTTATATGAAATGTCAACTTTTCAGCCTTCTTTGTACACCCGAGGGCGATATGCAATGTCATGCTAAGTGAATGGTGTCTTATGCTAAATAGGAGTGCATGGGTTGTAGCGTGTGTCCTAATGCTCAGAAATGTCACCCGTGTAATGGACAAGCCCCAGTGCAAGGATATTGCACGGAAATGATCAAAAGATCTAACAACATCGAGTGATTTTCATCCTTGCTTTACTATATGCAAAATATGATCTATCATGCATGTAAAGGGCTAAAAATAGAATTGGGTCTTCCTGATATATCAAGGAAGAAAACCAGAGAAAACCAAAAGCAAATCAAAACGAAAAAACATGCCAAAATCATGCAAAAAACAGCTGTGTGCTACTGAAAAACAGGCTGATGTGCTTGTTTGGTGCACAATACTGGTGCTCCAATCTGGTGCGCCACCTAGGTGCTCTAGTGGGGGCAGGAAGATGTGTTGAGGAAAACTCCAGAAATCCATGCAGTGCAATGTAATAATGTGTTCCAGAAAGTTATGCAATGTAAAATCTTTGTAAACCCGATAAATGCAATTTGAATATCTAGAAAAAACAAGCATGAGAAGATTTAGGGACCTTGTGTTCAAGGGTTGCAAGCCTCACATAAGATCACATTCTATTCATGCTAAATGAAAGCAACAAAGTTCGACCATGTCACATGGATCATGGGCTGATGCATAAGAATCTCCATATAGGAGTAAGGGGCAATTAGCCTACCAGTTTTCAGCCATGGGCTGAGCATGCAAAGTGTAAAAAATCATTAAATAGTATCATCTTAAGCTGAAAACATGCATGCAAAGACATATAACGTCAGAGAATCCACACCAAGAATATCAGAGTCAAAATCATCTGAGAAACCATGTTGCTTGAGATGTAAACATGGTGATTTGTTCTCTGACCAGTTGGTGCACCAGAATGGTGCGATAGAGTGGTGCTCTGGTAAGGTGCGCCACTCTGGTGCACCAGGTTGGTACTCCAGAATGGTGCTCCCCAGAAAACCTGAATCAGACAGCAGTCTGATTCAAAATCTGGTCCAGATTTCAGAGATCAATGATTTTCTATAATCAAATTAGGTATGCAGGTGATAAAAACAAAAAACATGATAAGATTCAAACAAATGGAAATCTTTTATTATTTGATTCCAAATCATGCAAATCATGGGCTGAGATACTTGCATGGGATTCTAAAAGATAGGAAATGAATGGATGAACTTAACAGCTATAAGCAAATGATAAATATAAAGATATTATATTTGATGCTTATTTCCAAGCATGCATGTTCATGATTCATGGTTCCTTGTGTAATGAAACAGAGAAGAAAAACAACTCACGGGAATTACATGATGCAGATTTTTATCATATAGATTTTACATTTAGAGTATCTTGCATATGAAACGAGCATCTTATCATAAAACTCTCATGTAAACAGCAACAAATCAGATTATATGTGAAGTTCAAGGCATGTTATATTCAATGCAAGAACTAAGATTAAAAGTAAAGAAAGGAGGGGGGCTTACCTTGTCCAAGGTGTTCCTTCTTAGAAAACCCATGATAATATGATCCTTGGTGCTTTGGAAAGGCTGGAGGTGCTTTAGAATGCAAGAGAATATTCATGAACACTAGAATGGGTTGCTGGAATCTGTAGATGGCTTGCTCAAAGATCTTGAAATGGCTGCCCATGGGGGTATTTATATAGGATTTTGCAAAGGTAACTCCCATGGAATGCAGGCAGCCTCGTAAACAAAGAGTCTGGTGCATATTCCAAAGCATATTCACTGGTGAAGGTTATAGACATGGGAGGTGGAAAGTCAGCAGCCAGCAGCTTGAGAAGTGGTTATGCGCCAACATGGTGCGCCAGATAGGTGTGCTTGCCTGGTGCTCCGGCTTGGTGTGCCACTGTAATGCTCCTTCTGGTGCTCCACATTGGTGTTCTAACTTGGTGCTCTCCCCTACCTATCTGAATTTCTAATGGGGTTGCGGGCCTGCTATAGGTTTGTGGTTGGTTTAACTGATGGGATTGGGTTTGGCATATCCAAAGCAACATCTGGAAAATTTATCTATGAGCCACCTCAAAATTGAGGTGTCTACAGATACCCCTCCCTGAGCGAGGTCAAGGGGCGGAAGGAACCACGATTGATGCTCAGGGTTGACAAGATACCCCCATTTTAAGGTTACAAAAGGATGGTGTTTGCTGTAGGCAGTAAGTCACTTATCCAGCGGATGCACTGAAAGTCATGACTTGTTGCCAAATGCAAATGCAAATGTGAAATGCGTGCAACTGCTGATCTAAATGCTGGAGATGTGATGCCAATGCGAAAAACAAATGTAATAGCCGATCTTGAAAGCCGATGCAAAGCTGATGCTAGTGCTACAATAATGGCAAATATAAAAGAAATCTCGCACACGGATAGAACCATTGGCAGGAAAATGATAAGTTGTCGGCCTCATCAACCGGATTATTGAGGGTATCAACCTGAGGAGGCGGGATATGAGTCAATCAAGTCTTGTCAACTCCATTGCTAGACAGCATGATGGTTGTCAACCGAGTAGTTGGGGATACCAGCCTAAAGAAAACACTACAAGAAAATCGACATTTAGCGAGGACAATATTCCTCGCAACGTCCTCGCAAAGTCCTCGCAAACTGCTCGCTAGACAATATAACGAGGACGTTGCGAGGAATAATTGTCCTCGTAGCTACGTACATCGTTAAATCAATACTG
>JAMKQA010027879.1:0-14479 GCA_024699735.1 Posidonia australis
TAGGAGAAACCATAGAAGACCGATTATTCGGGCGTGCGAGGGTGCCTAACACCTTCCTCGTACGTAACAGGGATCCTTACCCAGATTTCTGGTTTTCGCAGACCTTCCTTATTGTTTTGCATGATTTTTCATGTTTTATTTGGTTTTCCTCGTCTTCCATAATAGACTAGGTGGCGACTCCTGCATTTGCATTTGTTTTATTTTTCTGCCGTAGCTTTGCCGATTTTCCCATTATCTTGCGATCCTCGCCAGCATGGTTACAGTGATGAGCAACTTTTTCTCCATGTCCTCTTCCACCATTCAGATTTGGTTATAGCATGAGAAGCCGTCCATGAAAGATAGCATCTTGTGCCCTGCAGCGTTATCGACCAGGATGTCGATGTGAGGTTGTGAGAAGTCATGCTTTGGGCTCGCTTTGTTGAGATCTCTGTAATCTATGCATATGTGGACCCGTCCGTCCATCTTTGGCATCGGCACAATGCTAGAAAGCCATTCAGGGTAAAGGATGACCATGAGGAAGTCAACTTTATGCTACTTCATGATCTCCTTCTTGAGCTTGAGCAGCCACTATGGTCGCCATCTTCTGAGTTTTTGTTTAACTGGCTTGACATTAGGCTTGAGTGGCAATGTGTGCACAACTACCTCAATATCTAGGTCAACCATGTTGTTGTAACTCCAGGTGAAAACATTTATATATTCCCTAAGGAAGGCAATGAATTCTGCCTTTGCCTGTGGTGTTAATCGGGCACTGATGCGCATCTCCTTGACATCGTCTATTGTACCGATGTTCACCAACTCTGTCTCTTTTTCAACATGGAGGTTTGGGCCCTCCGGGTCATTATCATGGGATTGGAACTCTAGTGGTGCTTCCTCATTTTCCTTTGCACTTGAGTCATCCTCCTCCTCATAGGCTACGAGCTTGGATAGGACCTCTTGCTCAAATGTGGGATCTAAAATTTTAAAAGAGAAGATCTGTTCTGATTCTTGGCCTTGACGGTGCTTAAGGAGGGTTATGCTGACCTGTGTGTTCCTGTAATTACAATGGGTGGGTCCTGCACTAGCTTTCCCCGAGCTCGTTGATGGACTAGACTGCTATGTTTCCTCTATTGCCAAATTCTGTGGTCATCTGGTGAGAAGACCTTATTGGGCGGGCATTGCTATGCTGATTGTTCTGACAGTCCCCACCTAGGCTCTCTATAGAGCCTAAATCAAAGTTTTTTTTGACCCTCACGCTGCTTAAGGTGAGGCCTAGGCTGTAGATACCACCTAGATTTGCCTTGGATAATCGAAGATTAACTCCCCTGGTCTAGTAAAAACTGACTCTTTCTCCTCAAGGACCATAACTGCTGACCGTCCTGAAGACTCCTGAGGTGTGAGTGCCATATCCTACTTTGTGACTATTACCTTGTCCTTCCTCACATTTTCTTATTCTACCACATCTTCTGCCAACACGACAAGCTACTCTTGAAAACAGATCTCCAGGTCTTGGAGCATTGTGTCTACCTAGGCCTCTACACTTGCTCCATCATCTTCATTAGAGGTGAGGTCAATGAAGTAGGCTTGAGCGGGTTCATGGCTCCTGTAGCTTCTGATATCTGTGTTCAATGCGACGTTTCTAGTAGAGAGCTAGATTGGGACAACCGTCGATGCTGGAAGGACTATTGCATTCTCTAGGAGGTGCACTAATGAGGTTACTGCACCTAGCTACTAGGTTGACTATTGGACAGTTAGACTACTGGTTACACCTTCTACTGGCGTAAGCGATGGATCAATGGATGATTCTGTGGGGTGTGATGCCTGTGGTTGAATGACTGACACGAAAGATGGAGGTACTACCTATGACCATGCCGGCGACAGCCTCAAAACTTGACCCGAAAGACCAAGTACACGAGGATCGGCAAAATCACGGCAAAACAAATAAAACAGGAGTCACCACCTAGTCTTTTAATGGAAAGACAAGGAAAACTAGGAAAATACGAGAAAAATCAAGAAAGATGATGAAATGCAAGATGCATGTGTGATCCGTGCTTAATGGATAAGACTGAAGTGAATGCAGGCCAAAGAAAGGGTAAGGATGGGGAAAGGGTTAGGCACCCCCATGCGCCCGAGAAAACTCGGTCTTTCTAGGTTTCCTACTGTCAATGGTCTGCTAGAGCGTATGCTTGCTTATTCTATATGCTCGTGCATGGAATGATTGAAAACATGCCAAAATTAAAGCAAAGGAAAAGAAATCAAAGGAAAAAGTTAATCCGAGGGTCGAATGTAGGCATTGTTAATGCTGTTTTACTGTACGCCCATGGGCGATGAGGAAAATCGTGAAATTCTCGGAAAGCGTCTCACAAAACAGCGGAAATTAGGAGATAAATCCGAGAAAATCAAAAAGGGGAAAATAATCCTTGTTTCGGGACCATGTCAGCTTTGCAAGCCTTTTACTGTACGCCCTCGGGCTATGGAAAACCAAAACAAGTGAAAACTGCAGAAAACTGAGAAAAACCCAGAAAACGAGGAGAAAACAAAGCTCAGAACAAAGCTAGAAAAGCGTGCACCAAGCAAGGAAGAAAAGACGGGAAAAAACCATACAAAAAAGATGTGAAAAGTATGCAAAATACAAGTGTGAGTGCAAATCCGAAAACTCTAGGGGTTTTTGTGCAAAAAGCCCAAATCTGAGGGAAACTGACATTCAAAAGCCCAAATCAGTGAGAATACATAGGAAAACACATCCATGCATGTATGAAGAATTCTAGAGTCAAATGTGCATCCCTAGTCAAAAATGAAGTTCTCTAGGGGCTAAAATGCAATTTAACCACTAATGCATGCATTTAAATCAATTCTGTAGAAAATCAGGGTAAGAATGCAAAAAAATGATTCAAAAGGATTCTAGAATGTTTTAGGGGCAAAATAGTCATTTTACACCTGAAAACACGAAAATCAGAGTAGTTATGATAAAGCATGGGGGCTAAACTGCAAAAAGCCCAGAAAACAAAGCATTCATGAAACATTCTGAAGAAAACAGGGGCCAAAATGTAAATTTAACTGAGAAATAAAGCATTCAAAAAAGTTCCAGTAGAATATGAGGTTTAAAATGCAATTTATCCAAGAAAACAGGCTTCAGGAAAGTTTTTAAACATGTTCAGGGGTTTTTATGCAATTAAAACACAAATATGTGCACTCTAGGAAGTTTCTGAAAAGTGCAGGGGTCTAGATGCATTTTTCATAGCAAAAAATGAACTTCCAGAAAAGTTTCAAGAAAGTGCAAGGGTCTAGATTCAATTTTCCTGAAGCAAAGCACTTAAAAATGAACTGAGGGGTTTTTGTTAAAGTTTTAAACTCAGAAAACATTATTTTAAATGTTCAGGGTAAAAAATTTAATATTTTCAGTTAAAACTTTATTCAAACAATTTTTGAAAAATGACAGAAGGACCTAGATGTAATAAAAGGACTGAAAAGTAATTCCAAAAAGACTTATTTGCAAGAAAAACATAAACTCCGGATTTATTCGAATAAAATGTTTTAAAAGTTTTTTAAATGAAAAAAGAAACGACGGTCACCGGCAACGGAGCTTGCCGCCGACAACCGCTGGATGGGGCAAACAAGGCCTCCCGTATTCTGATCCAAGATCAGACTCCACGAGAAGTAAGAAAAGAGGCATCCAGAGAGATCCAACGGATTGGATCAGAGGCACAATGGCAGGAGTGGGCCACCCACCCCTCTCGCCGTCAGGGCTATGCCGGCAACACATCTGTGGCGGCTGGAGGTGTTCGAGGCGACGGTGCTGCATTCTGAGGCTTCTGGAAGGTTGAGGAGGAGGAGCGGGAGGCTTCTGAGGGCATGGAAGCGAGTGAGACGCACGCGGATGTTCCATCCGATCTCCCTCACCGCTGACGCTGAAAAAATCCGGTGAGCTGGCCTGCGGGGGCTATCCAGAGGTGGAGGAAGGTCCTTGTGCCTGTGAGATGATCGTGTGAGGCCAGAGGAAGGTCTCCACAGGGCTGGATCACAACGACGAGTAGGCTCAGACAGGGGCCTTCTTCTCCAGCGACGGCAGCTATGAAGCGTCTTCTCCGGTGATATCATGTGAGGCTTCTAGAGCGGTGGAGCGGCGATCCACGGGGCGGGCGAGCTCCGGGAAGACCAGAGGAGGAAGACAGGAGGCTCGGGGATCCAGGAAGCCTCCTGGATTCCCCCCCCCCCCCACCTCTGTCGCCGGAAAACGGCGACGGCGGGGCACGGAGGAGCTTCTCCGATCAAGGGATCACTCTGGATCCCCTGGGATTACTCCAGGAAGGGAGAGAGAGACCTAGGGAGCTACGAATTACAAACTAAAAGAGTCTGGAGGGGCGTACTTGGCTAGAGATGTTCCACCGAAGCTCTGAATTCTCCTTGAGCTCTGGATTCTTCCTCTCACTCTCTGCTCTCTCAGAATTCTCTCCCTCTGAGCTCTCCTCTTCTCTCTCGCGTCGTGGAAAAGTCTTTAAATCACTGGCTCTGCCCCTCCTTATATAGGTGAGAAGAAACCTAAACCCAATGACCCAACTGTTGTAATGATCCGCTAAACAGCTAACTAATTCTCTAACTAAACAACCACTTCCCCTAACAGACCAACAGGAACTCAACTGCTGTCCCTTGCTTGCCGACAGGAGATCAACGGCGTCCAAGGCTTTCTCCGGCGACGGTTCATCCAATGGCTGGCTGCTGGGAGTTGCTGGATCAGTGGGCTGAGCTGGCTAAATGAGCTCAGTGAAAAAGAAGTGAGCTTAGTGGCTGGTTTTGTGGGAAATTAATGGAGAAGAAATGGGCTTAGTGAAGAGAAGGAAATGAGTGTGAAATTTTCCATATGTTTGGGTATAAGAACATTAGTAAATGAAGAGGAGGGAAAAACACAAATATGGTGTTGGGTTGAAACAAATAGGGAGAAATTATTTATGGTGGGCCTTCATGGGCTTTGGGTTCAATTTGGACCTAATGGGCTCATATGGGCCTTGTAGGAGTTAATTGGGCTTAAATGAGCCTTGAAAGAGTTAATTGGGCTTAAATGGGCCTTGTGGGCTCAGTCAGGGTTCAAGCTCAGCTACCACATCCCCATCCTGCAAAATCAAAAAATTGGAGTGTCTACACTACCATTGCTACTGCTAGATTCTATGGTGAACCAGGTCAAGCAATGGGTGTGGTGGAACTGACTAACTGATCTACCATCAAGCCAAACTATTGTAAGGAACTACTGATGCCACAGGTAGATCGATGGACTGGACTGCTGGGATCTATGGTGGTGTTGTAGCTGTGGTGATGGCTGATGCAAAAGTCAAAGGGACTGTGCAAGGAACTGACATCAATATTATGCCTGTTACATTTGCTGCTATGATGGGGGAGGGTAATGCTAGAAGTACTAACTCAAGCAGTATTGGCCACTACTACTGCCCGTTGCTGCTCAAGTCCTTGCTCTCTGAACATGAGGGGCTCTCATCTAAATAATAAGTTTTCTATGCAAACCCACTCGTTTGATTCTGGTTGGACTTCTTACTGTTGTGCTGCATTTTGTGAGGTGGTGTTGTGATTGGGGTCAAGGATTCCTGCACTGACAATGTTAGTCAAATCATAACAAATGGGGAGCTTCTTTGTCTTCGGCAGTTGGTCAGCTTCCAATTGCTCGTAACCAAGACCTTTGTGATTCCTGCATTCCACTACAGTGACTAGTTCGGCGATCTCCTGTGCATTTCGCCTGAGTGACGTCCCTTTCTCATATCCCCATCTGTGGCAAAGATTCTCAACCATCAAGAAGGGACTGCTACAAACGGGTGGGTAGCAACCACGCTTAAAGTTAGGGATGACGTTAATCAACTCAAACCGATTAACCTGGAACAAAACATCAGAAGGCTTGGATTCAAACTGACCATTTCCTTTTCAAAGTTTTCAACCATGACGGTAATAACACTATCGCCCCAACTGAACTTAATCATGTGGTCTAGGGTTGAAGGAATGACTTGATACTTGTGCAACTAGGGGCGCCCAAGTAGGAGGTTGAAAGAAGTCTCAAGGTCCACAATGTAGAACTTTATGTTGAACTCAGCCAGACCAATGATAAGGGGGATAACCAGGGTACCCAACGTGTCGTGATGCGTGTTATCAAATGACTTCATTCCCTTGACTATCGACGTGACATCCTCGGCCTTGAATCTGAGCTTACTTGTTGTGTGCAAGGGGTAAACATTCAAGGCCGCACCATTATCAACTAGAGTGAGGGGGATGCGAAAGTTTTGATATTGCACGGTCACAAACAGTGGTTGGTTGTGGTTGGTCCCTGTCGATGGCAATTCTTTTGTAGAGAAAGAAATGCCTTGCTGTGTGGCAATCATTCCCACCATGGATTCTAGGGTTGTTAGATCGATTGTAGGGGAGACTTGGGTGGCCTGGAAGATACGGAGAAACACCTCTTGATGCTCAGCTGAGGTGTGAATAAGGTCCCAAATAGAAATGTCCGCTTTGACCTTCTTCAACTATGCAGTGATATCGACTGTAGGCTTGTTGGTGGTTGTTGCAGGGGTAGGTTGGGTAAAGCTTCATCGGCTACAGATGGAACAGGGTGTTCGGGTTGTGCTGGTGGAGGGGTTGGCTTCTTTGATGCATGAGCTAGGGCCTTGTACAATTGGCTTGATTGCATGACATCCACACACATTTCTGTGGCATAGTCATAGGGCACACAGTGGGTATCCTGGGTCATATTGATAACCACAGGTGCTCAGGTGGCCAACTCCAACTAGGCAACTGGGAGGCTTACTATGGTGGTTGTTGCTGATGGTTGCCACTAGGGGAGCTCTGGCAATGGCTTGGTTAACGACAAATTGGGGTGGTTGGTGGAGACTACATGGTGGGAATTACAGCCACACGCTTTGGCTTGGAGGCGAGTTGGATCTTATTCATTAAGGACCACAAGCCCTTGAGAAACAAACAATACAAGGAGTAGGGAAATGGAGTAGACAAATCCTGAATGAGATTAAAGGGGTCCGACACTAATACGTCGGACCCGACAGAAAAGAGGGAGTGAATCCCTAAGGTCCCAAGTGTGCCCGAATTGGCATGCTCAGGCAAAGGTTGGCTAACAATGCTTGGTTGGGGTGGTGCTTGTGTTGGTGCTACTGGAATAGGTGTAGACCCTACCTCTTGGGTGTTGATGAGGATGACCTTGTGGTTAATACGATCCTGGATGGCATTCTACAGAGTGATGCAATTGTCCATAGAGTGTCCCACGACTCTATGGAATTTACAGAAAAGACCCGCTTTGTACCACCTAGGGAGAGGGTTCAGTGGTGGGCAGATCTCTGAAAACCTTAAGGGTGACTATACCTTAGGCAGGTGGACGCTAAAGGACTCGACCAAAAGGGTATACTCTTGCTCTAGGCATTGTGAGCGTCCTTGACCATGGTGTAGTCCTTGCCTTGCCGGTGCGATAGGGTACACTGGCTCGACGATAGTGGTGATGTGTGGAGTGTGTGGTGTCCCATGTGTGGGAGCATAAACTAGCTGATGTTGAGCTAGCGGGCTCACTACATTTGCAGGTGCAACAGGGGACCCTACATACGCAACGACGATCTTGGGGGGATCCCACCTCTTGCTGAAGTTGTTGTTCGTGTCATTGTTGTTGTTGCTGGTGCTGCTGGTGTAGATGCTATGGATGGGGGTGGTCACCTACTTGGTGAATGTAGCAAGTGTGGGAAAGCTGTCACTATGTAACGAGCTTTTCACGTGAGTGCCAGCTCGAATCAAGGATGCGAAGGTGGTGATAGGCTAAATGCTCAGTAGAGCCCCAGTGCCTGGCTGTGCTCCACGAATGACCATCTCGATGGACTCCTCGTCAGAGGGTCTATCTCGAACTTGTGAAGCAAGAGCACACCAGCACCCGACATACTCCCCAAATGGCTCATAGGGCTTCTTCTTGACGGCGACCAAGTCCTCGCACTTGGGGACTAGGTCGAGGTTGAAAGAATACTACTCCAAAAATGCCTAGTTGAGGTCTCTTCAAGTCTTGATTGACACTATGTCCAAGGAAGTGAACCACTTCAGGGCAAGACCGGTCAGACTTTTCTAGAAAAGACAGATCAGGAGCCTCTCATCAGCCTAAAGTTGTGCTCCATAGTATACTCTTAGATGCAAGATCGGGTAGCATTTATCGTTATACTTTTCAAAGTCTAGGACTTCAAAGTTTGGTGGGAGAGTTGCCTTTAGAAAGTAGTAGAGGTCCCAAAACTGGTAAGATTGGCAATCACCGCCTGCACTTGGCGAAGCACTCTCTCCAGATCGCTCATCCTTATTAAGATAACATCTAGGGTCACTACTAACGAGACTAGCGCAACTAGGGCGGCTCCTGCGTATCCCATCTCGATGGCACCTAAGTGCTCTTCCAGATCCACCATTACACCACCTGGTGTTGTAGCATGATAGCCGACATACCCGTGATGTTGTGTGTTGTGTTGTGCCAGGAATGCTAGAATTGGTATTTGATGCAAAGGAGAGGGAGAGGCAGTACGTAGTGTAGGGTGAGGTGTAGTGTAAGGGAGCAACAGCTGCTGTGTTGGCACGGGTCCAGGTTGCGATCCGTGGAAGTGCTGAGCTCCAGTCAAACCTAAAGGCTGACCACTAGGTGACAGAGTGAGATACTATGTTGTGGGTGGTGCAGGAGTGGAAGCCAAGGTCGACACCCGCATCACTGGGGTAGCAAGGAGTTGGGGCGATGACTGAAGCAGAGATGCAGTGAGGGTAGCCTAAGAAGCTGATAGGGGCTGCAAGGGGACCTCGGGGTTGCAAGAACAGAAGTAGACAAAGCAAGATTTAGAGTGAGAGCCATGCCCTGCAACTTCTAAGCAAGAGCCAGGAGATGCAGTGCCTAGTCAGAAGACGACCCATCGGTGACAATACCGAGGGACCAGAGTGAAAGAGGGATGGATTACAACGGAGGCTAGAAGCTGAACTGTCCAGAGATAGCAGAACCTACTAGAGAAAATGTTGAAGCCGGCTGGATGGTTGCAGTAACAAAGCTCAGAGGCAGGACAGAGATAGACGACTTTGGGGCCAGAGTGATGGTCACCATGATAGACTTGGTGACAGGCTCTAGGCTGATCTGGGTATGCCAAGGTCTAGAAATAGTAGGCAACGAAACCATAGATACTTGGAACTAGTATGTGGGTGGAGCAGGAGATGCAATAGACGTCACAAGAGTTAGAGGGACCAAAGTCAACATTCCCTTTGAGACAGCAGTGAGAAGAGACTACTGAAGTGCTGGGCCATAACGGAGTTGGAATGGGTGCGAATAGGGCTACGACAATAAGGAGGATGGTGGACTCCACGGCGAACTACCGTCGATGGCGACAAGTAGCCCAAAGAGATGGCTGAGAAAACTGAGCCAAAGGAGGAAAGTCAGCGAAAAGGGACTCAAGCTCCATCTAGGGAACTTGCACACTGACTTGTACAGTAGGTAAGAAGGGTCAGTATAAAGGACAAAGCGCACAAAATACAAAGTTTATTAGGATGGCATGAATGACACACATGCATATGGATGCATCTAACATGTTCTCTCTCACCAACTAAGTGTGTCCTAACAAGTTGTCTACTTTGGACTCTCTCATGGGTTCTTGGGTCTTCCACTCAAGGTCAGAAAGTAAGGTCCCGTTCCATGCCAAAGTTATGAAACGGTGGTACGTTAGGAGCATCGACCCTGCCAAAGCATGGACTGTACCCTCTAGTAACACCGACACAAACTCGAACAAGGGGGATAGACCAGCATCCCATCCTACGCCAATAGCAATAGAATGACAGATCGAGACCATCCTTCTCAACTATAGGTGGACTCAGAGTAGAGAGAATGCAAGATCCTATATACTTCTTGCATGCAAAATATAATTTATTGGCTTTTACTGGAATCTTATTAAGCCAGGAAGAGGAGATGAATGTTTTGTCTCTAGTTTTGCCTAAACTTCTGATTTCTATTATAGGCTTTTATTTTAACAGGAAGGGGAGGAAAACAAGTCACTAATTGTACTAGATTAATGACTGAAAGGGGAAGAAAATCAAATAACATGGCATGCACACATCATACATCAATCAAAAGGCATGAGCATGGCATGTGCCAATGTTGTGATCATGCTAGTGTGAAATGATACAAACATCAAATCAAAAGGCATGATATCATGGCATATGTAAGTGTTGTGACATAGCATCTGTGTAAATAAAACAATCACACCACAAAAGGCATTACTGACATCATACAAGGCAAACAAGAATAAATAAACAAACAACATGGCCAAACAAACAGGAACAAGGCAAAAGTGAAAGTCGGAGTCTTAAATCTCCAATGGAATTGCCACTTGTGTGGATACTACTCTGGAAAGGGAAAGTGAGGGAAAGGAAGAAACAAAACCACAAATCATGGATAAGGAATAAATAGGAGTCGCCACCTAGTCTATTAAGAAGGGAACTAGAAGACAAGGAAAACCAGAAATAAAACAGAGGATAAGACACAAAAACAAAAAGAAAAAACACAATGAGAAACACGAAATAAGGAAATCTGTGCCAATAGACGCGACACAAAGGTCATTGCTAGCCAAAGAAAGGGTAAAGACTCCTATTACGTGTTGGGAAGGTGTTAGGCACCTTCATATACCTAATGAATTGGTCTTTCTCGACTTATTCGACCATTTGTGTGGCTATGTCGGCATGCGTATGCCAATTCATGTTTGCCTTTAAACCAAATGATGCATGGATGTGAGAATATGGTGTGATAAATGCAAAGAAAGGAATCTGAGAAGAAAACAATCATGGGTGTGGGATGTAATAAATAAACACGGGGACTCAGTCTGATGATAGCCAATAATCCCTGAAATTTCCTTGCTTGTGGTCCACGGAGGTCCACCACGAGTCCAGGACAGCATCCAATCATGAAACTTCTCATCTTCCAAGAAACCTGAGCAAAAACCCAAAACGAGAACCAGATGCATGCCAATAAAGAAAAGCAAATAGAGATCACAGGAGATCAAGACACAATGCAAAACCAAAACAAGAGATGAGCAAACAAGAGGGGGCTAGGTTGGTCTGTGCTCTGGACCGAGGTACCCATGCATTCAGCACGCAGTATCGACCTGAGACCCAAAAATTGCAGCAAGCTACCAACCTTCATCGCCTTCCCTAAGCCACATAAACACAAAAGAATTCAAGGCAAACATCTAGAACAGAAGAAGAATCATGCACGAACAAGAAAACACAAACACTATGGATCAAGAGGACCTAGGCTGTCCCCACCACCTCAAGTCGGCTTTGTTGGAATGGAAGTCCTTCGCTGGCCATGGACAAGGCCAGTGAAGTCTTTCCGTCCTTTGTGGCATTCTGAGGACTTCGAGGGGAGTATGGGGAAGACTCAAGAGGCAACCAAACCAAATGTGCATGCACGAGTCTCTCCCTCCATCCATGTTGGGTCACGTCGATGATACTCTCCTCCGTCTGACTATCAGAGACAGTTGGGGACTGAGATGGATCATTGGACGGAATGGGTGGATGAAGGGGAAGAGAAGGGATGCCATTGGACAAGCTGAACCACACGTTCAAGGGCCATCGGCCTCACATGGGTCGATGGCCTTCCGTCGGCGAGATGCAAAGAGGAAGAAGGAAACAAACAATGCACAAGGCTAGTGCTATCTGTAACACAACAATTCAGGAATGAAAACAAGGTTAAAGAAGGAGAAGCATACCTGTTGAGCATGGAACGTGTCTCCCTTGTTCTGTTGGCTGGGCTTCTCTGGCGACAAATGGGAAGCAATGGTCGACAGCCAGAACGGGGCAAGGATGTTGTGAAGACAACGGTGGGTGATTGGTTATGCTTGGATGAGGCTGTGGGAGTAATTTTGTGGACTAAGGATGCTTATAGGAGTGGTGGATGCAACTGGTTGTAGAGGTGAAAAATGGGTAGACATCAGACTTCTGGAGCACAATTGGAAGCCGACGAGGGTCTTCGAATGGGAGCAAGAGCTCAGGAAGCAAGGTGGGTTCTCAGTGGACGTGAGGGACTGAGGAACAAGTAAAGGATCCTGTCCATGTACATGGTCCGCTCCATTGGGCCACAGGGGTCCTAGGAACGTTTACAAGCAAAGGAAATAGGCCTAGTCCACCAAGCATCTAGGCCATGAACGGACTTGGGTAGATTGGTTTTGGGCTAGGTTTGGGTTGTGTTGGATTGTGGGTGATGGATTTAGGTTTCGTTGTACACCTCGATTTTACAAGCTTGTCGGCAGTCCTCTCTAGAATTGGAGTTTTGGTTGCTGGACACCCTACCACTCTCATCAAAGCCAAGCAAACACTTTAACCCAACTTTACCCACAAAATTAGCCCATGTCTTGCACACTTTAACCCACTCGCGCATACGTCAAGCTCCGACCCAAAACCAAGCACACACATGCAAACCTACAAGCCCATGCAAACCTTTTCAAGCCCATGCAAGCCCACGTATACAAGCCTATGCAAACCAAATTCCACCCAATAGTTCTCACTCAAACTCTAAAGGCCTGCTACTTTCACGTAGAGAAAGGAGAAAGGGAGGAGAGAGGTCTGAATAGTTAGAAGCCCGCAACATCAAACCTGCCTCCGTTCTCCCTTCCAGCCAGAACCCATCCACCACCTCTCTCCCTTTCCACAACCAAACCTCTTTCCCTTCCAGTCCACCACCACTGACCTACTTCCTCCAACAACTAGTAATCTCCATCCTAGCCATTCTTCTGTTTCAAAGAACCCAACATCATCCACAATACAGCCATAGCCCATCCTCTTCTTTCCCTTCTCACCTCGTCTCCCTGCAAACCCATCACCACATCACCTCACAGCTACCTCCAGAAACCACCATCCATGTCCAGAGTCCATGCAACAGAGAGAGAGAGAGAAGGGAAGCACGTAGAGAGAAGGATAGAGAGAGGCTGGTTGTTAGAGAGATGGTTAGTTTGTTACGGTAGGTGGTTAGTTTGTTAGCAGGTTAGTTAGGTTGTTACGGGGAGGAGCTTGGCTATAAAAAGGGCTGGTATTGATCCCAGCGTGGAAAAAATCATCTTTCTTGGCGACGTGAAGAGGTAGGAGAAAGCCCGGTCTGCAACCCTATCAGTCACTTTTCTTCTCAACCTCGCCTACCTCTCATGGCCACGAACACAACACAAACCAGCAGCTCACATCCTCTCCTCCCTAAAGCCCCATAGCCTTCATCGGAGAGAAGCCAGCAACTAGCAGCTGCTGGCCTCCTTTACACCGAACCCGCACAGCAGGTGAAAGGGAAGCACGTAAGGAGACAGAGGGGAGGAAACCCTGGTCTACAGTCCATCCCACAGCACTGCCACCTTCGGCCTTCTTCCTCCAGCAGCGACGCCACTCGTCATCCTTCACTCAACCTCTAGCACCAAAGCCAAGCTCCAGCTGCGTACAAGCCGTGCAACACCTTCATTGACAGACGTCCTAGCGTCCACGAAATCGGCCAGAGCACATGGAGCCTTCCGACCTTCGTTCAGACTGGTAAACGTCTTTGGAACACATGTTTGGTCGTCCTCCAACCTTCAAGGACCTTCACTGATTGCCACCAGCCGCCGTTGAGCATCCTCAACTCAGAGCAAACCGTTGACGACCAGGGACGCAAATGGACTTCACCACAAGTAAACTTTCTTACCTTCCGTGCATGCTTGCAAGTTTTCTTACTTCAGTAATTTTGTATCGTGGATCGCCTTGCAAGTTTTGACTTCGGGTTCGCTATGGTTTTCACCGTTCATGCATCGTGCATTCTTGCTCGCCAGTGTTGGGTCCTTCGGTTCAGAAGTGGCTGATGTCCACTAAGCTCGTATGCGGTCCACTTCAGTGCCTTGACACCTTCCTCCATCTACCCCCAAACATGCCTGAGCAAACAACTGGAGCTCTGAGCTATTGGGACTGTCGTTTGAGCACGAGGGCACCGGCATGGCTCATGGAAGATAGCGGAAGGTGGACATCACGTCCAGTAGCATTCCCTTAACATCCGTGCACTGCCCTTGCGTCCTCGCTCCTCTGGAATTTCTAGATCAATTCACCAAAGCTTCAAACTAGCGCATGTAGGTTGGTACTGTTAGAAATATTACATTAATTTTGATGATTATTCAATTATACTTATTTTCATAAATATTATAACGTGAAAAAGATTTTAAGTGTCTTAACATGAATTCAAAAATATATATACCGACATCAAGAGCGACAGACTGTTCCAGCAAATATCAGAGTATTAATCAGAAATCCGTAAAAATTCAAGTCAAAATCAAAAACGGCATACCGTGGATCAAACGGCATACCGTTTCAGGAATTTTCGGAAGATAAAGCGGCACTCCGGAACAGAAGAGAAAAATGAATTATTGCACAACAAAAACGGCATACCGTCTCAAAAATCGGCATACCGTTTTTCTCGTAAAGTGAAAAATAAAGCATTTTTCCGGCATACCGTGGC
>JAMKQA010027881.1:0-12554 GCA_024699735.1 Posidonia australis
CCCCCCCCCCCCCCCCCCCCCCCTCCATCCCTTGTTGTTTTTGAGAGGCCTGCAAGTAGGTGGCAACCTCCTAGGAGTAGAGGTAGAGGGTATGCTAGATTTTTTGGGCCAAGGAGGAAGAGAAGCTGGGACTGAAGAAGAAGACGGACAGAGGTCCCAACAGTTCCTAAATTTTATGGGGTAAACTAGCCTTCCAAAGGCAAAGAATCTGGTGTCAGGGATCTCTTTACCAGGATGAAGTCGAATCCTAATTTTCGTGAAGCCTAGAAACTTAAATCGATCTAGGGAGGTATCAACTTCTAAAATATCAGCGAATTCAGAGACCATGTGGGAGAAAAGGTCTATATTCCAGAGGTGATGAGGTATACCCTTAAATCTGATCCAAACGCCATCTTCTTTCAGAGTGAAAACCGCATTGGAGCTAACCGACCAAGGGACATAGGACGCTGACAGCATTTGTAAAGTAGACTCATAAAAATTAAGTGCCTCATTCTGAGAAGAGCTAAAGGCAAATTTAATCAAAAACTTACTAAGAGAAAAATCCAGGACATCTTTGAAAATGGAGGCAGGCCAGTTCGTACAAAGGTGTTCCTCCAGAGTGAACTTTGATAAGTGCGGGGTATGGGAGGTAACTATCGCACAACAAGATAGATATTAGAGTTGATCGTAAACAGATGCAGAAAGGGGAAGGATGTTTGGGGTGTGAGGGGAGAGCCCAGCCATCTTCACAGTAGCAGAGACGGGCTTTGCTTCCTGTAGGAATTTGCAAATAGCTACTGAGTGAGTGAGAGATGAACGTTTAAAACAAGAACCCTTATATTTACAAAACCTTTTAACATGGCCACGAAGACCACAAGTAAAACATCTTCCGTGTTTTCTACAAAAACTTACTAGGGGCGAGGTCTTCTTTCTTCGGGAGATCACTTCCTAGTGATCAAGAGAATCTACAATAGCGGAGGATGGTTCCTCAGTAATCACAGAAGCAGTGTTCCTCAAAGATCAAGATGTATCCCGAGGCTCGGGACAGTCGCTAGGGGAAGGAGAAGCAAGGGGAGAGAAACGGAAACCAGGAGCCGCAGAACTTGAATCGCCAATATAGGTGTTACGTGGTGAAGAAGTAAGACAAGACAGAGACGAAGGATCCTTTACTGACAAAATCCTGTTGTTAGAGATACGGGAGGCGTATAAAGAAGAAAACGAAGCGTTTCTGTCAGCCATCATCTCCTGCAATAATGCAGTTCGACGAACCGGAGGTGAATCCACCTGGTTCAAATCAAGAACCAGCTCAATACACGATCCGGGACAATGGATTATGCGGGAAAAAGGTGGAAAAATTCCACACATTTATCGAAGCATCAACACTTGTGTCAGATAGACATTTATGGTCTCGAGGGCCGCCCCAATTTGATTCGTCTACTCCGATGAACCGGCGAGGGCAAAACTCTAGGTGAGACATCTGGGAAGAAGAGGGGATCTGCTGAGGCAGAGACCAGTCTTCCAATACATTTGTATGATCTACAGTCAAGATAGATCACCGATTGGGAACATCATAAACCTCTTCTACCCTACCACAGCTAGAGTGAAAGAGGACCGACACAAATTTCCCATTCTTAGAACATCTCAGCTCAGAGAAACTCGTAACCCCTGAGCAGACAGAATCTCGACAAACAATCTCTCGACAAAAACTGTAATACATACTACTCTTAAAGATGCAATGAGTAAGATTATCAAATCTATAAAGCGATAAAAAATCGATTTTAATAGCAAAATCAACATACAGATCCAAGCAAGTATTAACAAAATAGTGGCCCTCAACTCTCCAAGAATGACGGAATTCCCCGAAGCAGATCGTGGAAAATGAAATCCTCCCCCAAAAGAGAGGGCACACCCACGATCTACCAACAGTCAGATCGGAGGTTTCCACAGGGCGTCGGCGAGATGCCAAGGAAGAAAGGGATGCAGTCTCCAGAGCTTCTACCTTCTCATCCTCCTCCAAAAGTCAGTTTTTGAAAGCTATCCAGTTGAACCTGGAGGCAAAGTTAGCCAGCGAACGAACAGAGTGTTGGCGACGCCCCTTTTTTTTTTCAACAAAAGCTTGTCTCCCTTCTTAGTTACAAGCCTGGATATGCTCCGTGATAGACTCAACTGTCAGTGTGACAAAAGAGCAAAAATTACTCTTTATTCTTCTCATACGGAATCTAACATGTAAAACCACTAAGAAATAAATAAATTCAAAATGTACATGTATTCGTAAAAATGTCCAATACACCGAACCTTGAGGATTTGATATTTCATTCTTTGAACATACAATTTTTTTTTCTAGAGAAAATGAGACCTTCTCTTCTCTTGAGATGAAATTAAGAAAGATATGGTAGTTATGTTTGGCTTGAGAACCATAATCTCTTACACATAATTAATCCATATTCTATGAAATATTATTGTCTAATAACTTAAATCTTGTTAGATCACTTTAAATAAACTAATATTATTAGATAATCTATAATATTTGATTAATAATATATATAGATTTATACATTAGATAAATATATCCAACAACATGCATTTCCCAGAGCTTGTTGAACGAGCTAGGAATCTTACAAAGATCATGTAAGAATGGCCTCAGACAACCCCATCAAATTAATTAATTTGGTTTCAGTTAGCACAAACCTGTGAAAAGATAGAGGTTAAGCAGTCATACAACAGTGGAAAGGTGCTGGATTCAATGACGAACTCCACAAATGAGAGGGAATAACGGTATTTGCATGTTTTGGACGAAGTGGTAACACTATCAACGAAATTAGAATATCGATTTTGGGAGATGCGGGATGAACCTTCTTTCTCACAAAAATGGAAGTAAGTTAAAATTGCTAGCTGTCATGGTGGAACGAAAGATTGAAAATATTCCAAGAATATTCTATTCGATTCGACCTCTTCGCAGTTTTATATATGGAGAGTGGATTCCTGACAGAATTACATTTGAGAACATCAAAAATGGAATCCAAACATTTCGTCGCTTTTTTTAGGGGCTAGTTGATGATTGAGAAAACCGTAACTTAGTTTTACCTGTGAACTTGAGAGGAGGAAACTCATTGCTGTTGTGGGATACATACAAATGCTCATTCTAATATATATAGCTAGAGTCTTTAATCTTTACTGTTTGTCAATATAAGTGATCTACTGTTGCATGCCTTTTCGAATCTCCAAACTTTTGCATAACCGTATTAAGACTTTAACATTTGATCAGTAGATTGCAGTCACAATTATGATATTATCTAGGAATACTATACTACAGCATTTCAAAAGAAGCTAAAGAATATCTGAAAATAAGTTTCCCTTAATTTGTAATAAACTTTGAAAGTTTGGGAGTGTATGAGTACTGTTGGGGCACTTTCAATTTGGAGGAAATTAAAAGAAATAAGGGCAAAATACTTTACGTTTGACGAAAAAATTTCCGAGTATTTTGTACGTGCGGCAAAAGGAAAGAAACTCTGAATCACAACAGCATAGTATGTGGCTGTGGTTAGTTCCGTTAATTTGGCAATAATATCATCAAAATACCAGAACGAAATATGATAAATTATCGATAATAAATAGATTTTTTGCGAAGATGACGAATACTTGGAGGCATGTAATTATTGGAAGAAGAAAAAGTGCATTTGTTAATTGTGATGGAAAATCCCAAGCATATGTAACATATATATGTATAAAGATAACAAATTAAATCGAGACATAGACTACAAAAACTAGAACGACATCAAATATAACGAATTCTTTTACGAATGTAATGCTTTCGATGATCTTTAATCGGATAAAAACATCAAGAAGAAGGTACAGAATAATTAAACCAAAACCTCACAAGGTCGACCGTCAACTTTCTCTCTCATCAGACACGTCATGACATCCCGCGAACTTTCTGTCTCGGCAGACACGTCCACATGCATGCATGCATTCTGTAAGTCCTCCGTCTCCTTTCACGTCCGAACGTCCGGCAAACCACCACCGCCACGGCACCAGCAACCGACCTCCATGGCGTCTCGGATCGGCCTAACAACAAGCACCCCCTGCCCAACAATGGCAGAATTCAACACCGCCAGAAATCCGATCAACCCAAGCCCCTGAAACACGCCATCATTCGGATTCCAGAACGAAGTCAGAGCAAACGCCGCCACCTGCACCGACAGCGCCACCACCACCGACACTGCCAGCGCGTACAGCCTCACCCTCAACCTCTTGTTTATCACCACCGACACCGCCCTCCAGCACACCGACACGAACCAAGGCACGTACACGGCCCCGAAGCACGTCAACAGCACAGTACTGAACAACGGGTACGAGCACCTCATCGCCGCCGGCGAGTCGACCCCCTCCCCAATCCCTCCCACCACCCTCCCGAACGTCTCAGGCAGCAACCCGATATGGGCCAGCACCCACGCCGCCGTGGGGGAGAGCAAGAGGGCGTGGAGGACGAAGAAGGGGAGTGCCGTGACGAGCGCAACGGTGAGAGCAGAGGCAAAGGCGTCGGGGTGGCTGACCTTGAGGGAATCGTCCAAAGAGGCCTGGAGGAGGAAGAGGAGAGTGATGAAGAAGCACGGCTCGGCGAAGGCGTGGGAGGTGAGGACGTAGGCGCGGCAGAGGTAGATGGGAGGGAGGTGGGAGGAGGAGAAGAGGAGGTGAAGGAGGTGGGGGAGGCGGAGGATCTCGGCTAACGCCCATAGGCAAGAGAAGACGATGAGGAGGACGCGGACGGACCATAAGGAGTTGAGGTCGCGGATGCGATGGGAGCGGCGGGAGAGGTGGAAGTGGAGGATGAAGGAGACGGCGGTGAGGGAGGTGAGGAGGAGAGTTGCAACGAGAGCGGCGACGACGATATCGGTGATGGGGAGGGGGAAGACGTTCGTTGGGATTGGTTGGGATTTGATATCAATGTTGATTTTGTCGACGGCCATCTTTGTCGAAGTCTGGTTTTGATCATCATATGTAAATGGAACGATGGTGTTGCCGGAGTTGGTTGGTGTTTATCTTTTCTCCTCCTCCTCCTCCTCCTTCTTCTCTTCTTCCTCCTCCTCCCTGGTTGGTGTGCATGGGAGGGGTACGGTGGAGAAAGAAGAAAGAGGCGAACAGCTAAGGACAGAGAAGGAGGTTAGGGAGGGCTCCGAGGTTGGTGCTGTCCTTGGGTGTGACTTTTGTCTTTCTTTGTTTTCTGCTTGTAACTATGAATGAATGGCAGAGGTTGCATGCATGCATCAATGGTCTGTTGTTTTCGTGCCCTTTTTTGCATGGAAAAGAAGGTGGTTTGGAGTCATCAATATTCTTCATGCATGGGTTTACCTGCATATGATTATTAGGAATGGATCATTTTGGGCAGATAATGACATGTTCGTCTAAACATAGTCAGCTAGGGTTGCGCCAAATATACATACACCTTCTAAATTGAGCCGAACTTGAACAGATAGGCTTATCTAGGCATATATGGTTGTCTGTGTAAACCCCTTCCTCGACAGTCACAATATTCTCTTGTAATTCTCACTTCTCCTGTTACTATCAACAAATGATGCATTTTAATTCAAAATCATTTAAAACATTAACATGTCCAATAATTTCTTAGACTTCCAAAAAAAAAAACAACTTATTCATAAGAATTCTTAAATACTAAAGATCTATCTCATAATAATATAATCCTTTAAGTCTCATCCCAATTAAATAAAATAAAACATATGAAAGTCTAAATACTCTATAAACAAGGATGGTTCAACTGAGAATAAAATTCTTGGGACTGCAACTAATGCCGTTGTATCACTCTCTCACCACAGGATAAACAACAAAAAAATTTAATGAGTTAAAATACTCAATAAGTGGGTTTATTTCTCTCTACAAAGAATACACTAATTCAACACTCAAAATCTAAATAAGCCGTTATGAACTGTATCTCAACACTATGAACAGAAATAATAATAATAATAAAACATACAATTTTGCAACTACGAAAGGATTTAATATGTAAACAACAATAATCTTAAAAACCTTCTAGATCTTGATAATATGGGAAGAATAACTTTTCTTGAGAAAATCAAGTTCTAATAAAACTCTTTGAATAAGCATAAAAGAAGAAATCTCTGAAAAAAATAAATGGAATTCTAAGAAAAACTCTTTGAAAAAACAATTAGAACTTTTTAAAAAATAAATATTCGTCAACCACAAGGACAATCTCATCTTTGTGGTCAATGTAAACTTTGTCTTGATAATTCCTTATATAGTATTTCCCTATAAGGTTGAAAGATGTGCACATTAAGCATTTCAATTCCACACTATAGTTATTATTACCGATATGAAATTGGAGATCCAGACTCCTGATTTCCTGTAGTAGACCCTCAAGCATTCAAGCCAATCTAATGTTGTAACGACTGGACCTCGAGTCGTTACCCTAAATTTCTAACTACATTTTTTCCACATTAATATTAAACTAAATCCAACAAGGAACAATATAAACTTAAGCACTAATAACTGAAATAAATTTAATTACTTACATACTCAAATCCCTTAATGTGTAGTTGACTGGCTCCAACTCCATGTACACTAACAAACTCTTAGACCTTTCTTGCACCTGCGAAAAATATCAAAAAACCACACATGGGTGACCACTAAAAGGTCACCTAGCACACATCCCACTAAAACATACACTACTCTGACATCACTCCTGGATGTCGCACACAACTATGGAGCAATACCTTTTGCCCAACAAGTAACAAATCTTTCGAAATCATGCCTTTGAAAAACCATTATTTTCTTTTCTTTCAAACCATATACATGATTTTTCAAAACTTTATGTATACTTTAAATGACCACTCTTGCCAAATCAAGTCCACAATCACTGGAAATGACCACACTAGCACCGAGCCTCTACTCAATATAACAACCAAATCATATGTAAAAAACTAGTACAATCCCATTTTCTGAAAACCATAACGCTGCACCGCCACAAACGGCTGCAACAGTTCAATGTTACTCACGGGTGAAAATAAAATAATGCCACACACGGGCGAAAACCACGAAGTCTCGACAAATACTAGTCACAAGCAACAATTAGGGCGTGACTCTGAACTCGCTACACCGCCATAGATGACTGCAACAACCAGTCCGGACCAACAGACCTTTCAGTGAGTCATGTTGTCCAGTGCCAAGCAATCAATACCCTACCACAAACAGTCCACCAAAGAACAACCAACAATGTCTACACTACCGTGGATAGACCACCCTGTGGAGGACCCTCACTGTGCTAACCCTCATCGAGAAAGCCGTCCCCTCTAGGGACCACCTGACAGGGTTTGCCTTTATGGGCGTCTTAAAGTCTCAGTCTCAATCTCAGTACCCGAATAACCAGTGGCTTCTCACCCTTGGCCTTAACTGGCACCCAACAGTCTCAATACTCATACTAACCAAGGTATGACGTCCAGCTATACAGAGGTCTCATACCCCCTAGGCTCACTACCTCATACCTCTGTGTACAATCAATACTGTAGGTCTTCGATGCCCAGAACAAGCGAAGTGTCATACCTCCAAGTCCAGTCGGCCCTCGACCCATGGACCTCAGCGTTAGTCTCGTGAACAATAATCCAAGAGTTTCATATCTCCAAGATCCTATGGACACTTGCCTTAGCCTCTCGGTCTCTAGCCTCAACCTAAACAATGTGCTTATCCACCTCAAGGATGTCGTCACACCCGTTGGTCCTGACAACACGCCCCGTCAATCTCTTGGTCTCAGCAAATAGAAAACTCTGGAAAACCTTTCAAAACCTTTGCAAAGTCATGCTAGTCTTTTCAAAATTCTTTTGGAAATCATTTTCAATCCTTTCTAGAATCGTTTCAAAACACCTCGGAAACAGCATATGAAAAACTACCAGCTCGAGGCAATACTTTTAAATCTTATGGAAAAGCCATTTTTCCCAAATCATCCAAAATCTCCTTGGTAAATCATCGAAACCTTTACAAAACAACACATTTCTTTTGTTCCCAAAATCCACTTTGAAATTATTGAAACATCTTTCTAGAAATATCACAAAACAACATGCCCAAAGTCACACGAAAACTAGCAACCAAAAGTCATAACTCAAAAATAAAGCTTTGACAACTCTTATGTCAGGCCCAAACAGTCACACCAAAATCAAGACAACAGTCTCGAAGTTTCACTTAGCTTCCAAGACTGGACACCCACACAAAACTCAACCAGAGTTTTATGTTCTAATACCAAGGTGTAGGACACCTACTATCTGATATCCCTCGAGAGCATAGCCAGATCAGTACCCGACACTACAAAGCAGTGCTACTGAATAACTCTTTCGGTGCACTCCAACAAAAGTCAACCAACTCTAAACCTAGGGAGTATATCAAGATCCCTATTGTCCATTCTAAATCATTAGGACAAAAACTTATTACTTCTAAGTCATATCGTCTTTTATGACCTCTATGTCTCAAGTGAAATCTTGCTAATTCTTTTCAAGTAATCCCTAACCCATTTTAATGATTATCCTAATTATTATTGTATCACTTTAATATATATACACACACACCCATATACGTGTGTGTGTGTGTGTGTGTGTGTGTACGTATGTATGTGTGTGTGTGTATATAGTTAATATCAGGTAAAACTCGTCCTTACTTATAGATGGTAAGGTCATTGATCTTATCCATCCATCTTGAAGATTATCTGTGACCATGCCGACCCGAGGGAGGGGGAAGGAGATCACAGTCATGCCAAGATAGCGAAGGCGCAAGGAAAGATAAAAGAAAAAGAAAAGGAGTCGCCACCTAGTCTTTAATGGGAAAGACGAGGAAAACCACAAAAGGTTAAACACATGGGATGCAGATAGGAAGGCTGGATGTCTGCTAACCAGAGGATGGGTAAGGATTCCTATTACACATGAGGTAGGTATTAGGCACCCACGTACGCCCGAGAAACTCGGTCTTTCTAGTCCAATTGCTTGCTAAAGGCTCGAAGAATGTTTGCTAAACCTGGATCATGCTCTGAACATGCTAATATGAACACCTAGACAAAACTAGATGGATGTGCATGATGGTATGCAAAAATTGTGAAGAAATCAACATAAAACAGACAAACGACGACATGTGAGAAAAATCACATAAAATGACGATGTTATTGGACCGATTGCTTAAGGAAACCCATGTAGATGATAAAAGATGAGTAACAGAGTCAACCTAGGTTCTCAGAATCGTGAAAAGGTCATGAAAATAGAAAAGGAGAAGATAAACCGTTAACGGGCCAGTGTGGGCTCTTGGTTAGTTCATGTACGCCCTTGGGCGACGAAAATCCAAATCAAATCAAAAAAAACCCAAAGCGCGAGATTAAATAGAGTCCAATCTAATGCATGGCGAGAAATTCTGAAAACACGGAGAAATCGAAAAAAGGAAACACAAGAAAAGACACAAACTCAGTTGATTGATGTGTAAATGTGTTGAAAGCCAAATGAAAGGGATAAACAAGTGCCTAAATGTGTAAAAAGCGTCAAGGGATGGCTTGGACTAGGATTAGGAAAGGCTGAGTGCAAAATTAAAATGCATATACATGGATTGAAGACCTAGGGGCAATTTGGTAATTTTCATGATTGGATGTGATAAATGCAAACACAGGGGTAGTGCATGGTCTAAAATATGTACAAAACATTTAAACAATGTTATTTGCAAGAAAACATGAAGGGAAAAGCAACAACACGACATAAACACAATAAAAGACAAACATGGGTGCTAAAATGTAAAATTCACAGAAAGAATGAGGATCTGGATGAAAACTACATTCACGTTTTCCGTTCTAGCATGCAAATGATCGGTCCAATGTTAATGTGACACTGAGATGTGAAAATTGCACTTAGGTAATTTCCTAGAGATTCAAGGTCTAAAGTGTAAAATTCACCCTTATGTGCAAATGTGGTTAAAATGTGAAACAAAACTCTGTTCATTGTGAAAATCATGGTGTCAAAGTGGAATTATGATAAAATTAAAAAAAGAAATGCCACAAGTGAAGGGTAAACAAAACGTGCAAGAAATCGTTCCGAAATCTTAAAGGATAGATTTAAAATTGATCTAAGGGCCTATATTTAAATTTTTGTGTATTCAGGAATGATTACAAAAAGCCCAGGGACTTATGTACAAACATTTCGGGGCCTGCAACTGATAAAAATGGTATTTTATGTGGGCTAGTGTAATTATGCATTTTATTAAAGTTAATGTGCAAAATTCACAAAGAAAGCCATTTTTCAAAAATTCTGGGGATTATTGCAAAAACTCAGGACTTAAGTGTGATGAAAATTGAGTTTCAGAGATCTATAGTGTAATTTTTAGATATTTTAAGGCTCAGGTTACAATTTCCCAAAGGCAGTTCATTTTAAAGAATTCCAGGAGTCGCATGCAAATGTTTAGGATCTAAATGTGAAGAAAATATGGATGCAAAGGCTTAAATGCAGATAAACACACATGAATATGTAAGAATTGAAAAAAGAAACTTTCAAGGGGAGAATGTGCAAAATAGAAGTGAACATAAAAGAATCAAAATGTATTTATTTTATCACAAGGTCTAAACTGTAAACATTCTGGACCTAAGAAAAATAAAAAGAGGACCTAGTTGTAATAACTTAAGGACTAAAATAACAAAAACCTAAACTAAGAGGGCCTGGATCTAACGACCTTCTAGTCGAAGATCGTCGGAGGATCGCCGGTGCTCTCTCTCCGGCGACCTCTCCGGTGATGCAGCAGCGGCGATCCCGACGGCAAGGGAGATGAGCAACGGTTGGGGAAGCATTGTGGAGGCACGGCGACGATCTCTGAGAGGTTGGGCAAGGTTGGGGAGGCCTGAGGCCCTTCCCCCACCTTGCGCTCCGATGAGGCTCTCCTGTCGACGACGACGGCGAGGCACAGCGGTGCTCCGACGACTAGAGCGACGTGGGGACGCATGGCAAACCTCCGAGCAGTGTGAGAAACCTTTTGATGGCTTCGACGAGGGCTGAGATGCTCCCAGTCGCTCTCCCCACCTCACGTTCCGACGAGGTGTCCCAGAGGATGACGGCATGATGGCAGCGGCACTCTGACAGCTAACCAGCTAGGGCAGAGGTTGGGGAAGCATCATGGAGGCGCGAGGAGGGTCCTAGAGGTGTCACGAATGGCTGGGATGGCCTGAGGATGTCCATCGATCCCCTTCGCCGGAGGTGGACGCGACGGAGGCTAGGGTGGCGTTCCTGACTCGGAGTCGACGTGGTGGCCAAGTGGGGTGCGCGGCAACGCGACAGAGGCTTCTAGGTTGATAGCGTGACACTAGGTGACCCAGCGATCCCCTACGCCTCTCGACGGCGAACGAAAGCGGTAGTTGGGTAGGCGTTGACGACGAAGGCTCTCTGGAGCAGAGCGGGGACCAAAGAGATAGGGGAGAGAAGAAGAGACTAGAGGAGAAGAGAAGGAGGGGAGGAGAAGAGCAGAAGAGGAGGAGAGGCCTCTGGGGGGCCTCGTCGGAGGCCAAGCAGCCTGAGACTCCACTGGTGGGTTGAACCCACCACCGGAGGTGGGTCGGCGGCGGGCAAAAGAGGGGGGTCACCGTCGTGGCTCAATCCAGGACCCTATAGCTACTCTACATGCCTATTGAATCGGAAAATAGGAGGGGAGAGTGATTACCTGTCGTGCGGGATGTTCCCTCCGGCGAGATGGTCGACGGCGGCGTCTGAGGCAGCTCCAGCGACGCTCTGGCTTGCAAAATGGGAGGCCACTCACGCTGGGAGGTCAGGCTTGAGCTCCTGGTGGACTGGGTTTCGAGGGAGGAAGCTCTGGTTCACTCAAAGGGAGGCTTCACGATCGGGAGAGGGTTTTGCGTGTTGAAGGAGAGGCTCCCTCCCTGGTCTGTCGACGGTGAGGGCTTTTGAACTCCGGCAGAGGCCTCCTCGACTGTCGATCTCCAACTCCTGGGGCCAGCGCCGTTGGATGGAGCGCACGACGGAGAAGGAAAGTTCAGTGATCGCGGGTTAAGGATTCAACATCGGAAAATCCAAGATTGATCATCGGAGATTTCGCCGGAAATCAAGGGGTCACCGGCGGTGAAGGCTTGCCGATATTATTTTTAGGTTCTGTATAGTTTTTAGGTTCTATATAGTTTTCTAGTTTAAGGATTTTTGGGCCTATTGGGCTGAAACGGGTTAGGGTTTGGTGTTTTTTTTCGTTTTCTTTGTTTTTCTTTTGTTTTGTGTTTTAAAATCAAGTTTGGGTTGATTATTTGTGATTTGATTTAGGGATTTGGGTTGGTTATTTGTGTTTTAATGTTTTGATTTGATTAAGGTTTTATTTGATGATTTAAATTTAATTAAATGATTTTTTTGATTTTAAATGGATTAAATTGTTTTCTCTTGATTTTTTTGGCATAGATCTATGTGTAAAGAAACAGTAAGAGAAAGATAGCTCATATATGCAATATGGTGCAGATTTTATGCTAGAAGAAAAGTAAGCATGCTTGCAAACGAGAGTATAGATTTGCATGGAGATCATCTTACAAGAAGGATAAGCAAAAT